>JASCZW010011498.1:0-31815 GCA_034211315.2 Aedes japonicus
TGGAACGAAGTCATTGACAAATGAAATCATAGCATAATATTGACGATCTTTCCAATGATTGAATGTTGATCAGCAAGTAACGTGCTTCACATGAAGGCAGGAAATTCTGTCCATCTTAACCTACGTTGTGCGTATTATAAAAACTGCTTTGGAATTGACTTTATGCGATCATCGCGCTTTGTATATGAAGTGATCAAACAATACTGCAGTATTCCAATATTGACCTCACAAAAGAAATAAATAATTATTTGAATGTATAGAGGAAAGGCTTGTAAGATGGAACAGTGCTACTTTTGACATTCACAGCGACAACACTATCGTGCTGACAAGTGTTAACCTCATTTTTTTCTATTCTTCAATTTTCTTTTGGAGTGAATACACTCATTCGATTTAGCTCTTCCAGGTTTCAATGTTCGAAAGTGTTGGAATAATTAAAATAGCAATTATTTCTAGTGCTTAATAAGTGGAAATCTCCCAACGATATCAAAAGGTTAACATTCGTGTTGGCTAGCGTTTTTGGTGTACTTTTATGATCCAAAGGCATTTCCAAACAAATCGTAAAGTGAAACCTTTTTTTTATGTTTTGTGTTTATGGCGTCATGTTTGTAAGATGGAACACTGTTAGGTTTCCAAGATGGAACACATTTTTTTCGTTTTTAAACATATGAATGATATTTTTATGTTTGAAAATGCCATGGAATCAACAATAAATTGAATTTTTTTTTTACTTATTTATTTTCCGTCGGCCTATTTCCTCACATGGTGACAATCACCGACGCCAGAGAGACGACTCCACCACCTGGACCCTACCTAACGACTCATGACTATGAGCCGGGACCAACGGCTTTACTTCCCTTCCGAAGGAAGACGTGACCAAGATTTTTTCGCCTCAGAAAAACCACCAGCGTCGACTGGGGTGCCAGTAGCAGTCACGCTCACAACTACACCACCGACGCCGGCTAATAAATTGAAATATAACAATACATTTTTTTTTGAAATTTCAATTTTCGATGAATTTTGAAAATAGGCCATATTTTTTTTTATGACTATAAATAATCAGTTCCGTGGGCAAACTTGGAGCATGTTACGAGCAAAAAACGAATGGTGTTCCATCTAACAAGCCATTTTTTGAAATTGCAATTTTCGATGGATTTCTAAAATAGGCCATAACTTTTTTCGATGACTATATATAATCAGTTCCTTGGACAAAGTTGGAGCCTTTAAGTTCTTCTTTCGAAAGATGTCTTTGGATTCGTGAAAAAATAAAAATTATACATGTTACGAGGAAAAGACGGATTGTGTTCCATCTTTCCTTTTTTTCCTATAAGGGTCTAGGAAATTGTGGCCAAGACGTTTTATAAAATTGCTTGCTCTACGAACAAATGTTTCATAATGATCCACAAATGTCAATTTAGATAGTATAATTATTCCTTAATCTCTTATTTTATCACATTTTTTTTTAATATTCTGATTTCCCAATGATTCTGAAACAGTTTGCTGTGATATTCTTGTATAAATTATAAGATTACATTCTTTTTACATTTTGTTCCAACAAACTTTTTCAACACCCTATATAAACGACCAGGATTTCACTCTGGCATAAAGCATGTCCACGTTAAACTTCGGACACTTTTCTTTCAGTGTACACTGAAAGGCAAAATAAAGTGCCCTCCTCATCATTTATTGAATTTCTCTCATTTATATGATTTAAATTAAAGTAAACAAACTGTGTTTTGTGTGGTATCGTATAATTCATATGCACATTCACTTATGGAATAGTAATGAAAAAAGGGTTGGATTTGAAGGACAATGAAACAATTTGTAACTATAAATTAGAAGAAAAATTAGTAATCTCCATTTAATTCCAACTACCTTTGCTTATCTTCGACAGATACGCGTATTTCGTCTACAATGTGCAGACTTCTTCAGTGTCTCAGTACTAATAACACAAAACAATTTGTGTTAAAAAGAACGTGACAGTGAAGTTCTCACTTCAATTTGGATCCAGGAAGATAAATTTAAATAAAAGAAAAAAAATTCTAGGGTTTTTTTTTCATTTGGGCGAATCTGCAATTGAGAGACTCCCTTTGATTACATTCTCTTTCATTCATGTTCCAGTGGCATTATAATTGTACACGCTAAGATGAGAATACCTATAGATCGATTAAAAGTACCGACTATCGCTCAAAGGTACACATACCCAAATTGTGCGTAAACATAGATTACTTAATATGGGGAATTGAAGGAAGATAAACGTTAAAAATGATCGATTTTCTATCGTTACTTTTTACTAAAAATAGGGTATTTTCTGTAGTTTTGTATCATAAAAGGCAACGGGCTCGGTTACAAAATCAAACACCATCACATGGTTAAATGTGGAATGAAATTCAATTAAAAAATAAAAAAAAAATAAAGACATATTGAACCATTCACTATCCGTTTGTGAGGACCCTGATAGTTTAAACCAAATTTTCAACCTCTTCATATTCAAAATTGTATAGGAACTACAGAAGGTATCTTTGAAACACATGATTGAATTACTTACACTAAAAGGACGTGAATAAATATTGGATTATTGGATTGGAAGATTAGAAGACTATTAAAACCACTCGGGATACTTGAAAGTTTCTTGGTTGATACTAAAGGTTTGGTAGCGGGGGTTTCAATGTTACATTACACTGCTAATTATAAGAAACACTTCTAATGAAAGTATTATAAAATGTCTTTCCTTTGATTAGTTAACTTTTTTTCCTAGAGGGTTTGAGCTGTTTAGTGGAATACTTGTAACTATAAATTAGAAGAAAAATGAGTAATCTCCACTTAATTCCAACTACCTTTGCTTATCTTCGACAGATACGCGTATTTCGTCTACAATGTGCAGAAATGAGTACGAGACACTGAAGAAGTCTGCACATTGTAGACGAAATAAGCGTATCTATCGAAGATAAGCGAAGGTAGTTGGAATTAAATGGAGATTACTAATTTTTCTTTTAATTTATAGTTAACTATTTTCGTTTGTCGTGCCATCCACGACAGAGAATAACTTCTGCCGTACAGATTGAAGTGCACAATGCTCTAAGTCTATTAATAATGCTTTAAAGTTTTTGTACACCTCTTTGAGTTGATTTATCTTTAGAAATACGAGCAACTCTTAAGCAAGATGCAATCATCTATACTTGATCGGATCAAATGATCCATCATCAATATGGAGTTTCGCTCGGCTAATGCGCAGCAGCAAAGGAATACCATAATGAAGATGCTGTAGGATTGGTTGTTCTAGCCACGCAATAATAGTGATGTTCGAATTGAGGCGGCTATGAAAGCTTTTAATTAAAAACAGTATATGAGCATCACATAGTTCAGGGCCAGCGAACGCCGTCAAATATTTGGTGTAATTAAAAATGTCGCAAAAAAGGCTTCCGAGCGGCAATTTTTAAAATTAGATGGTATACAGCAAGCCGATATTAATTCAATTTAAGAGCATGCTTCTTCTTTTTCTTCTACTTACAGTAATTTGCTTATTTCGGCATGAGAGCCACTCAACACTGAACTAGATGCACTTCCACAGCTGTTGATTTAAAGCTTTCGATGCCGGTGCCATGTTTCCATTAGTATGATTGTGTGGTCAGCATTAGTGCTGAGATTTGTCGTCTTCAATGGAAGATTCCACGCGATATTGACGTCCGGTATCGTCACATAAGGAACACAATCTCAAAATAGTGTTTGTCGTAATCCGTGTTTTTGTTATTCAGAAAAAAATTTATTTCAAGCATTGTGTGATGTATTTATTATTTTTGTGGGATATCAGGACGTAGATGTTGCAGCTCTGCACAGATAAAAAGAAACACTGAATTTTCTGCGTTATCTAATGCACATAAAAGGAATGCTAGATTTGGCAGGAAATAATGGGATATTTCATGCAAATTTAAGCCAGAGAACGCCTGAATCCAGCCTGTTGTATGAAAGATTGCAAACAATATCGTCGTTTACGCTCCTTTGACTTGGAATTACACGAGGGGAAATTTTATGGGCTTGTTAAAATTAATTATTTTTTTCTGTGTGAGATAAAAATTGGATCTCACTGATAAGTTTCGATACAGATATGTGTCGCTAAAAATTTCGCCAATTGCTGGCATATGACTGCATACATATGATCCCTAGTATGTGATCCATTACCATACATTACCAATTAAATGCGTTTTTTTAAATAAGCTATCAACTACAGTCACAATTTTTCAACTGTTTTAAAATGTCGGCAAAAACGGGTGATATTTGTTTCGCTGGTGACACTGTACTGGCGAGCTTATTGCACTCTAAACGTATTTGTTGTGCATTTGTCACTTCTTTACCGCATCCTCGAAGTTTTCGTTTGACAATTGTTCAATATTTGTCGATCGGTCTAACTCAGGGCAATTCGGAGGGTTAATTTCTTTGGCGACAAAATTAACATTGTTTGCAGCATACCATTCTAGTACCTCCATAGAGTAGTGGCAGCTGGCTAGATCTGGCCAAAACATAACGTTGGTATTGTGTTGCCGAATGAATGGTAAAATCTGCCTTTTCAGGCACTCTTTAATTTAACCTTCGACGTCATTGTGTGAGATGTGATGAACTTATCAGCAAAAAAACAAATTTATACCTGGAAGGGACATCACCACTACCAGTTGCCAGATGAAATTTTCGTCCAGGGATTGGTTAGTATCCATTTTGACATATGTTTCGTCATCCATTAAAATAGAGCTATCAAACTTGTTCGTATATTAATCGTGCTTGCTTTTTGGCCACTTTGTTTTGGCACACAAAGGCTTATATCGTACACATATAAAAAGAAACATTGAATTTTCTGCGTTATCTAATGCACATTAAGGGAATGCTAGATTTGCCAGAAAATAATGGGATATTTCATGTAAACTTAAGCCAGATAACGCCTGAATCCAGCCTGTTGTGTGAAAGATTGCCAATATTTTTGTATGGCACATGAAAAGTTGCAAACAATTTCGTGGTTTACGTCTCCTTTAGCTTGGATTTAAACGAGTGGATATTTTACACACTTGTTAAAATTAATTATTTATTTCTGTGTACTCTTGAAAGGATGTTAGGCATGGTGAAAAAGTTGGAAGCGTATTTCTCTTCCAAATCACGTATGAAGACACCTGGGTTGCCTTTCACGTACCTCAACACCTTTCTCCTCAGCTCTTTGTCCCTAGTGCCACTTTTATGATAGAAGCGCTGTGCTCTATCCACACTCAGAGTATCCTTGTAACGTTTGAGTACAAGACACACCGTTGATTTTGAGAATTTTTACACCTATGCTAGTTTTGAGCCAGACCACGAGGGATTCTCAAGATGTTTGTGCACAATTAATTTTCTTTTCTCAAGTTCCATGATCCGTAATTTCGAGATGTGCCAATCAATCGGAAAAAACTTTTCACCAATTTCTTTGCAAATAAAACATCTGCAAATGCCTGTCAAACTTTTTTTATTCCAACCACCAGAGACGCGGTGGTGTATTAAACCATGCGTCCAGATTTACTTTGAATCGAGCTTTAACAATCTAAGGCCGAATTTTTCTATGGAAACGGTTCAATTTCGCATAATTTGCTGCCGGTTTATATTGCGTATTTGTAGAGTCTGAACGGTGGAGTTTTTCTTCTTTCATGGTGGTCGTTTAGTGGTCCAAGCCTCTGGAATCGTTTTATTGCGTCGCTTACATTTAATTTTGCAAAATCTAGCGTCTTCGCTATCACTGATACATTTTACGTATCTGAAATCACAACTGCACAAAGTTTGCTATGTTTGGCAACAAAGGACCAAAATATTCAACCATACAGGTATGCTTATAATAATTCTTTTGGCTGTGTAGAGACAGCTGTCAAGGAAAATTTGCAGACAGCCGGTACCTTAGTAGCACACATGTTGTCATTTAGTTGAGAAAACATAAATGTCCCTTTGTAAATCATTATCAAGTTGCTGCAACTGATTATGATAGTGGTATGCTGCTTGGATTTAATTCACGTTCACATGAACTGTATCTAAACAATACATTTTGCTACAGGCGACTGTATCGTAAAAAGTGTACATACCACTACTGTCTAAGTAGCACATTCTTGTTACAAAAACTCCCCGCAACATGTAAGTCGCTTTATTGCATGGGTGAAAATTGATGAAATTTGGAACAAAATTAGTTTAGAGTATAATGTTTACATATGCAAAATCGTCACAATCTGTCAAGTGGTTTTTGAGATGGCTTCCAAGCAAGAAGTTCATCGACAATAAATTATGGGTTCTGTCGTGGAAAATCCAGGCCACTCCCACAGGTGGATCGCGAAACATTTGGGATTCGACCGGGTCCGTGTGTTAAAATAGTTCAAGAAATCCCAGACGGCCCAGCGACAAGCTGGCAACGGAAGAAAAGCGAAGACGACCGACCTCGTGAACGCAAGGAAGCTGAGCGGTTACTTCAAGCGCAATCCGAACCATTCGGTTATGGAGGCATGAACGACAATGAAGCGGGCTGGACTTCATTCCTTCAAGGTAAGGAATGCGCTTCACCGAACTGATAATCAGAATACGGTTGCCAGATCTCACACCAGGATTCTTTACCGTGTGTGGTTGGTGCAGCCGAAATGCATCAAAATGGACGACGAGACGTACATTAAAGCAAACGTCAAACAGATCCCCTGATTGGAGTTTTTCGTCGACAAGTCCCGCCTGATTGTTCCGGAGAAGTTCCGGAAGAAGGTTGACAAATTTGCCAAAAAGTACTTGGTATGGCCGATCTGTGGGTTAGGCAAATTCATCAAGCCGTACATACACAGAAAAAATATTTAAATTTAACAAGCGCATAAAATTTTTCCTCGTTTAATTCCATGCCAAAGAAAGCGTAAATAACGAAATTCATGCGCCTTACAAGAATATAGGCAACCTTTCATGAAACAAGCTAGATTCAGGCGTTATCTGGGTTACATTTACACTAAATATCCTATTATTTTCTACCAAATCTAGCATTCCCTCTATGAGCATTAGATAACGCAGAAAATTCAATGCTTCTTTTTATCTGTGTAACGACCGGCACCATCAACGGCCAAATATATATAAAAAAAATGACTCCAGAAGCACCTATTGCTCTTCCGCCGGTTCACGAAGGAAACAGTCTGTTTTAGCAGGATCTGGCATTGTGCCATTACACGAAACCAGTGATGGAGCGGTAAGAAGCCAACGATGTTGTTTTTGTGCTGGAGCAGGCAAATCGGACAAACTCCCCAGTGTTTCACCTACTCAGGAAAACAGGAAAGGTCTTCAACTTTGCGAACACATAGCGAATATGTGTTTATTTAATTCCTGAGAGTTTCAAAAATATCCGACTTCAAATTAATTTTTGAGGATCATTTTTGACTGTAGCATGTTTTTTCTTGTACAATCTCTGAAGCAGTTTTTAAAACCTATTATTAACAAGCATGTCATTCGGGTGCTATTGACCTCGAGAACTTGGATGAAATTGATACTAAAAAGAGCAAACAATGCTGATTATTTTATTACGTGTTTCTATCTCTGAGAAATCATTTATACAGATAAAAAGAAACATTGAATTTTCTGCTTTATCTAATGCACATAAGGAGAATGCTAGATTTGTCAGAAAATAATGGAATCTTTCATGTAAAGTTAAGCCAGATAACGCTTGAATCTAGCCAGTTGTATGAAAGATTGCGAACATTGTTGTATGGCGCATGAAAAATTGCAAACAATTTCGTTGTTTACGCCTCCTTTTGCTTAGAATTAAACGAGAGGAAATTTTACGCGCTTCTTAAAATCATTATTTTTTGTTGTGTAGTTTTGTGTGACATTTAATTTTGACGAAATTATTCTGATTCTTCTTTTTGAGCTAAGGCATGGTATTTTTCGACGTTTACTTAGCTCAAAATCAAACAAATGGAGGTCTTGCGTGCAAGTTAAAATTTATCATTCTATTCTGCACATTAATGAACGATACTTTCAAGGCAATTGTAACGTAAAATTCAAAAACGTCAATATAAATGAAGTTGGCATTCATAGCCTCGCTACACAGAATAAAATCTGAATCTTCATTATGATGTAGATATCAGAGCATTTAAAATCGTATTTACTTCCACACAAAGCAGTGACTTGCATGAAATTGTTATAATAAAGACGAGCTTTTATGCACATAAAAAAATCTCAAACTTCCATGAAAATATATCGACATACTTAATGGTTGAATGCAATTTTCAATTTGAAATATCGTAAAAAAGTTATTAACACTTCAGAGGTAACCAATTAGCATTTAACAGAGCCTCTGGTGATTGAATCATCTTCATCCAAGTTCTGAAGTTCCATCTGTTAACATTTGTAAGCAACTTCAATTAAGCTTTTCCATGCGTTCTTCTAATAATATTACAAGCAAAAAATGCAGATATCAGACAGCTAACGTTACGCTAGCTTTGCGAGTGCTATTTTACAACAGCTCTGCATTTAAAGAGCCAATGTACAGCAAGCAGAATCATAAATGCAAGTATGATGCAGAATTAGTGCATATTTCAATGCTTATAAGCAGTTCTAAAGCGTCCATACGGCAGCCGATCAAGTAATTAAGTCGCCTTCAATGCAACATAAATGCCGTTTTCGGCCCAATATACGGCTGCTTAACTGCAATGCTATGATAATGCTTCATTATTGCTTTTTTGCATTCGAAATGCTTATTACAGGCTAATGGCATTTAAATAGCATTTGAAATTCTACTTTACAACAGATAGCATTCAAGGTGCTGATATAATGCTAATATAAAGCTTGTAGCACCTGAAATGCAGATTTAGAGTCGATTTAATGCATATGATAATGCTTAATGGCTATCTAGGTGCCTGCATGCTAAGTAATATTATATTCACTACAATCTTTAAGCTTGAATTCATATTTTCTGCCGACAATATATAGTTATACGACACGTTCTTATTTTTGCGTCTTGAACTTTTGATATTAACGTGATATCAACACAATTCAGTGCCACCGCACAATTTTTCAAGTCGTACGAAAAAAATGTACGTCAAAACGTACGAAAAAAATGTGTGTGGCTGTGGGAACCGTAGTGAGTGTGTGTAGATTTTTTTTGGATCATACACGAATACACCGAAACCGGCATGATTTCAAGTGCCCGTTGACAAATGTGAACTCGAGTTCGAACAAAAATTATGACGAATTAGATGTAACAAATTTACCTTCATTAATTTGTTCGTGCTTTCTACACAGATAAAAAGAAACATTGAATTTTCTGCGTTATCTAATGCACATAGAGGGAACGCTAGATTTGGCAGAAAATAATGGGATATTTCATGTAAAGTTAAGCCAGATACCGCCTGAATTTAACTTGTTGTATGAAAGATTGCAAACAATTTCGTTGTTTACGCCTCTTTTGGCTTGGAATTAAACGAGAGGAAATTGTTCGCGCCAGTTTAAATTCATTATTTTTTTCTATGTATATATGAGCTGTAAATTTAAATTATGCTGTAATCTACGGTTCAGACTTTTTATGGACAGAAATTAAATAGATTTATTTGAATAGAATGATTAAATGATACAAAGCATCTTCTTTTTACTAGCGTTTTTAAACTGTTTTCTAGTTAGTTCAGTTCTATGCAGCAGTAAGATTACTATTTTCTCGGTTTGAGATTTGTAGACGAGTTCACATTTGGTGACTAGGCACTTGGAATCAGGCTTCGGTGAATTCGGCTGTTATTCATAAAACTCGACTTATTTTTACCGCGGTTTTCACAGTCACGCACATTTTTTCGTACTTATTCAAAATATTCTTCACAATTATTCATGTTTCACTCCCATACTTGCAGTTACACAATATGGCGGTGACAACTTTTAATTCTGACTTGAAAAACTGAGCAATGGTACTGGATTGTGTGAAGGACATGTAAACTTTAAGCGTTTCAGACGCAAAAATAAGAGCATGTCGTATAATTAGATAATATCGATTGCAAATATGAATTCATGCTGAAAGATGGCAATGAATATGATATAACTTCTCATGACGGCACACAGAAAAAAATAACTAATTTTAACAAGTGTGTAAAATATCCCCTCGTTTAAACCCAAGCTAAAGGAGGCGTTAACAACGAAATTGTTTGCAACTTTTCATGTGCCATACAACTATATTGGCAATCTTTCATACAACAGGCTGGATTCAGGCGTTATCAGGCTTAAATTAACATGAAATATCTCATTATTTTCTGGTAAATCTAACATTCCCTTTATGTGCATTAGATAACACAGAAAATTCAATGTTTCTTTTTATCTGTGCAATGTTTTTTTGCAATTTATGGTGATTCAAATTGAAAATTGGATTCAACAATTTATAAATTCAAAATGTTTTCAATGAAGGTTCAGATTACATCATAAGCTATTTTCATTTAGTTCCAACTACCTTTGCTTATCTTCGACAGATACGCGTATTTCGTCTACAATGTGCAGACTTCTTCAGTGTCTCGTACTAATAACTCGAGTTATTAGTACGAGACACTGAAGAAGTCTGCACATTGTAGACGAAATACGCGTATCTGTCGAAGATAAGCAAAGGTAGTTGGAATTAAATGCACTGAAAATTTATTTTCGTAAAGTAGCTTTCATGCGTTATGTAAACATGGATTTTTTACATAGAACAAATGTCTCGTATATTGTATGAAACATTCATAATGCTTTTTATTTGGTGAAATGCTATCATTACACCTTTTTGTAAAATGCACGAAATTAGCTTCGTGATAACCAGCCAATCACTGTTTCTCTTTTATACCGTACTCATGCATGATGGTGTTTCTGCTGGTATGAGCGGGGATAATTTATCTAACCCAAAATAAAAATTAAAGTGCTGTCGAGAGCTATAACTTCATGCTCATTAATCAAACTTGTTCTCACGAGTCAGCGTGGCCTAGTGAGATCAACCACGGATTCAGAATCAGCACTTTCCAAATATTCAGGTTCGAACCCCAAGTCAGAAACCTTTAAAAAAAACGCTGGACAACTCCACGTGGTTGCGCTTTTTTGTCAATTACATTTTGAGTCGATAAAGTAGATCTGTCAGTCCTTTATGCAACCACTAGAGAGACGTTTCTTTTTAATTTGTGATCATATATTCGTAGTTCTTTGTATTGTTTTCGTAGCATGTACGAATGTCCTTTCTGTGTCACAAAAGCTTCGTGCTTTTGACAGTTGCGCGTGTGTCATTTATTACGAATGTATCTCCATCAAAAGAACGAAATCAGTTTCGTTGCAGAAAACTACGAATGGATTTGTGAGTATTACTTTCGATTTTGTAATATAAACTAAAATTAACTTACAGTGTGGAGAATACTGATTTTTCTTCTATTTTCATATTTTTTTTTCTGTGTCCTCTACAAAGCTCAAACCTGAAAATAAGCGAGCTAACTGCTGCAATCAAGTGCAATTAACATGAACATTTTTTTTTGAAAGCCGATAAATAGACATTTTTTAAATTCAACAGTTTAATCTATTTATTTTCATAAATAAAAGAAATCAAAGATCTATTGTATTTCCAACCTCTAAAAATCTGACCCATAGATTACAAAATATTTAAAATTTACAGCTCATATACATAAAGCACGAGTCGTAAATTTAATATCCCCCGTAAATTTCTATTGAATATAATAGAGGAGAATGTGTTACATTCAAGTACTCATAATTCTCCATGTTTTATTCGAACTGTGATACACAACATTATCCACAATGAATTAAATGTCCCAGAACTTTACACGGTTTTAATGTTAATTTGTATGTTTTGTGACGCTCCGTATATATGCATGATATTGAACCGAAATTTACACTACTTTTACAAGCTGTGCAATACACACTTGGAAATTAATATTTAAACACGAGACCTAATTGATATTTTATTTACACACTACCAAAATGTCATGTAAATTTCTGTCCCCTGAGACCGACACATGCAAGCGTCCATTAGCACATAAGAATGAGTTGAAAGAAATGAGAAAATAAACTCAGTCAAACGCATCTTTTGTCGAATTGCGTATGTGTCAGTTTCAGGAGACATAATTTTTCACGAAATCTTTCTTTACGCTCTTTTTACAAACATGAATTACGTCTGGTGTGAAATTCATAATTTCTAAGTGTGTACGTTAAGGAATGTAAACAGAGAATTCATGTAAAGTTAAGTTTCGCAAAACAGAAACAGACGCAACAAGACAAATGGTGTCCTTAACTGAGTTGACTTTCTCGTCTTTGTTGATTGATTCTTATTCGACAATTGAAGAGAGATCAGAGTGATTGATTCTTATGTTCTGAAGACAATTCTCATGTGTCACTCACAGGGCACCGAAATGTACATGACATTTTGGTTGTGTGTACCAACGCTTAACTAAACCCTTGAAACTCAGACAGTTGATCGGTTGTTGTCGCTGTCCATATTCAGAAATAGGAAATCAAATTTGATAAAAATCAATAATTCCATGCTTGAGCCGCCATATGCACAACCATCGATTATCAGTATATCTCTTGTATTATATAAATCATAAATAATCGTAAAATTGATATCTTACCCGTACAGCAATCTGCTTGGATGTAATGATATATAATTATCGGAAATGGAAATATAGTACATAACTGCTACCAGCTTGCAACAAGTGCTGTTCAGCTCCTACAACAATGACTGCGCTGTTACTCTCCCATAGTAGCTTCTGCCGGTTATTCTACAACGCAATCACTGCAACGCCGGGCGATAAACGTGATGATATACATACGATTTTTGCACCGAGTATCGCAGCGGTATCTTTTGAACATAGAACTGGAAGAAAAATGGTAGTTCTCTTCCTGACATATATCTCGTGGGAAAAGAACATTTTCCCGGTGGTTGAAGAATAGCCTGATAATTAAGTCGAGATGTATGTGTTTACATTTTTTTTCCTACATTTATTGCTGTTGTTGCGATGCTTTGCATTTTTCTGTGCCTAATAAATCCAATTCCGCCTCGTGACCCACAACGCAGTTATGGTTATAGAGTGGCGTAACAAGCGTAGAAACATGAGAAACATTGTTTCGCCGAGAATGTGGCCATATTGTTATCGTGTGAATGAATGTTGGTTGATTCATTATTTGATACACACGGTAAGTCCGACAACCTATTGATAGTATGTCAAAAGAGCATTTTCGTTTCTCGGCTCCAACGGTCTCGATTCGGCACTTGGAGAAGCCTAACGCAGAGGCCACAAACAACGCACAAGGAGGCGAACAAAGATCAATCAGTACAAAGACCATTCCCGTGCCACTACCATTACTCCAAGAAGTCAACGCCTCGTGAAATTAAAGATTCAAGCAATAAAAGGCCACGATGGTGTGTAATCATTATTCCGTTTGATAGCACGTTACAAACAATTCGGCAATCATCAATGTGGGCATCGTTTGGAACATGTGGAGCTGGATATCTTGGGCGGCAATTTAATACGATGTTCAAACCCAACCTACTGTCAGGCGGATGGTAAGTGAAGGAAAATGGATAAAAACAATGAAGAAAAACAAAACAGTCTCAACCTATCTCAGCGGTTCTCAATTTTTTAAAGATCGTTACCTGAATTGATCTAAAACTGTAAAGTATTGTTTTTTTCAAATTGATTTAAAAAAAATTACGCCAACATAAAATTTAAAATGAAATGATAACATTTTAATTACCTTAAAATAATGAAACGCTTAGTAAACTGAAAAATTCTTGATTTTTAACTACAGCTACATTGTGACAACGCTTTAAAACCTTCACTAAAATTTCAACTAAAATTTCCAATGAATCTGAAAAACCACGAATCCCTATAGGCAACCCACGAGTCATCGAGTGGGTCGTGGTTCATTGATTGAGAAACGCTGATCAGGTCATTAAAATTGGAAAACCGACTGGGTAAACACAAAGAACCACACGCCCTGGAGTGATGATTGTTGATGAACGGTACGGAACGTCAATGCGTGAGTTCAGTCACTAGTCGTTGACGTCATTGCCGTCGGTCTATACCGGCAAAAAACTTCAGCCACATCGTCAGAAGACAATCACAGTGATTCGTCAAAATACGAGGAATTACCAGTATCATCCTTCTGTACTTCAATCGAAGCGTGACTTTTGCTTTTAAAATTTGAAAGGAAGAATTTGAGGTGAAACGCTGCTCGCTCTACCTCGTTGTTTAAAAATCAATTTAGAAAACGATAGTGAATTTCAATCCAGATACGACAGCGAATTGCATACAAAAATTCAGTTTTTATTGTTTTTCTAAGATTGGAAAATTTAACAGTGCTCAGTAAACCTGTTAGTATGGTGACTATTTGTGGGACTTATTTATTTTTATTCCTGTCTTTACACACTCTTCGAGGCTTTGCTTGCCGCTCAAATTAATGTTGTTTGCAACAGCTTCACAATTTTCAATTAAGAGCTTTCTTTGACAGTCTTAGACAGGAAATCGTATAAAGCGTGTTCTGATCAAAATTTGGTCAAACAGTAATGTGTGTGAGTCGATCAAAGTTTTTATTAATAAGTCAAATTCTTTTTCATTTCCAATTCCAGTTAAAACAGAATACAGGTGGTATATTATACTAAGTTTCCTTTTTACCGAATGCGAACTGTCGAGTCTTTCGTTGAACACCTTCCATAAGATTTTATACAGTCTCCTTGACCACTTAACTTGCCGCAGAACGCCAGTTTGCCTTGAACTGTTTCCCGCTCACAAAAGTTTTTTGAGTCTTCGTGCGGTTCCGCTTGACGATGGCCCAATATTGTTCGAGCTCAGGCGTATTGGGAGAGTTCTTGTCCTTGAGCATCACTTGAACGTTGTTGGCAGCATACCACTCCATGGCCTTTTTTTCTGTAATGGCAAGATGCCAAATTCAGCCAAAATAGAACGGAACAGTTGTGTCGCTTCAGGAAAGGCAGTAGACGTATTCGTAGGAACTCGCTCAGATAAATTTCCTGGTTGACGGTTCCGGTCGCAATGTAAACGTTGCTCTTCAAGCCACAAGTACAGATGGCCTGCCACACAAGATATTTCTTCGCAGAACTTTGTCAGTTTAATGTGCTTGAAAATATCCGCCACCTTTCCCCGTCCGGTTGCCGTATAAAATTTTGGTCCAGGAAGCTATTTAAAGTCTGCCTTGGCGTAAGTTTCATCGTCCTGTTCCACGCAATCAAACTTCGCCTGCATGGTCGTGTACAACTTTCGCAATCGTGCTTTGGCCGACGTGTTTTGTTTATCGTCACGATTTGGAGTCATCACTTTCTTGTAAGTCTACAGTCCAGCTTGTTTTTGTAGCTCTATCCACGGTTGAAGGCGCCACTCCCAGCTTTTTTGCGACATCTCGGACGGAGAGGTTGGGTTTCCGCTCGAAACAGCGGGCATTTTGTCGTCGCTGTGGCCTCCGGCTTTCGATTTTCCCCCGATTCAGCTATCCTGACTGTCGACCAACGTTCATCGAACAGTTTGAATACATTGGTAACAGTTGATTTAGCCACATTCAACAATTTCATCAACTTGGCGTGAGAGTAGTTTAGATTTTTGCCATACACGTGCACATTTTTTGATGCGTTGTTTCTCTTCCTTCAACGACATTTTGATAACTGAAGTGCTTATCTCAAAATTACCGAATACTGTAAAATTTTCTTAGTGTGTAGTAGAATATTATTGGTCAGACAAAAATGCGCAAATAGAAAAAAATATTCGGTCCAGTTTCCAGTAAACAAAATCCACATTGTCGAGCTCTTCCATTTATTCGTGCCATCAGATTCCGTACAGCTATTTCATCTTATTTGTTCACCGAAAAACGCCACTTCGCCATGAACTGCTTCTCGCCTTCAACGGGTTTTTGGGTCTTCGGGTTCCGCTTGACGGTTGTTCAATATCTTTCAATTGGAGGTAGCTCTGGCTTCTGTCTTTCGGTACCACCTGCGTTTTTTTGGAAGCATATCATTCCCTGACCTGTTCATGGCATGATGCCAAATAAGCTGAAGATCTTTTTCCTGGCACTCGTTCACGTACACGTCCTTTCTAACGGTTCCGGTTGCAATCTAAATATCACTTAGGTATAGATAGCCTGCCAAACTAGCGTGTACTATCTCTCCTCTTCCGATTGCCTTATAAAACTCCTGCCCAGAAAGCTGTCATCTCCCAGCCACTTTAATTGAGTTGGGGACAGTTTTTGCCAATTTTAACACTAACTCTACGAGTAAAGTCTGTATCTACATTAATGAGGACACCTTCTAACCAGTGATTAGTGTTCAAGATGGCGAGGAATGAAAAGCACGTGCACAATCTTGACGTTTTGTACGGACGTACGTGTGAGTGTGTTTTGTCGTATGTGTATAGGTGTGTGGATCTTTATGATACTACAAAGTAAGGCGTGTTTCTCAATAACCACTGGAACGATTTGCATTAAACAAACAGCAAATGGATTCTTTTATGATCCCATTGTACACTGTTTCATGTTCTTAGAATCAGTACCCGGCAATTGAAATATCTTAGGAACGTGTTCCATTGATTGTGGGTCGTTGGTGTATAATTGGCCATGTCGTTGAACTCATCATGCGTTACCTAGGCACATTGAAAGTGCAGGACCAAATTGACCACACCAAGCCGTATTCCGGGTATCCCAAGGGAAGTGACCAGTTTTGGACTTAAACCAAAACCCATCATGAGCCATCATGAGCCACATGAGAAATCAAAGAGAAGTGCGACGTCAGTTATGGTTTGGGATAGAATTCGCCTGTGCGGCAAATTACCGTTTATTTTTATTGAAAAGACGTTTACGTTAACGCCATTTATTTAAAACAGAAGTTTTAGAGAAAATTGATAAATAAGAGTTCGGTCAGAGTTTTGAAATGCCCATAACGTTTTCCAGCAAGATGAAGCATCATTCCACATGAAAAATCTTGTCCATAGCTGGAGTAGACAGAATTTGACTAAAAAATGAATATTAAAGGCCCAAAAAAAATGAATATTGACTAAAAAATGAATGTAGGATTCACTGAATCTCAACCCAAAAAACTGCCAAAGTCGATTCCAATAGTTACAAGGGCAAAACGCATATTTTTTTTTTTTTTAAATCATTTATTTGTACAGGCTCAATCGAATAAACTTTACAGAGCCAAATTTTCATACTTTTATACATCATTTATCTTAAAACTAAAGTTAGGAGGAAAGAGCCGATTACTCGCGGCCGTCTCGAGGTTAATAGGAATTACAAATTACGGATGGGAAAGAGGGTGGGAATTTAAAGTATGGTTTACATAACACATTAAATTTAAATTCTAAATTATTGAAACACTTATAACTACACAACTTTTGGTTTTCTTTTTAATCGAACATTTTTGAAAGAGAAAAAAAAAAACACGAACACAGAAAAAAAAAACTTATACTAAACATACATGTTAAACTAACTACAATCTAATGCTAATGTTAGTCAAAAACACATAAATGAGTTTTAAGTACTCCAAATCACGTACAGCCAAAATATCTCGAATTGGCACATTGGGTTGTCTACCTCGAGCCCGAAGGGAATCACAAAGCCTCGATCTGAAACCACGATGCTCAGTAAAACGCATATATTTTACGTTGTTTTTGCCTCAATATAGTCTCCTGTCAACTCAATACATTTCGTCCAGCGATATTCCAACTTTTTCAAGCCATCCAAAAAATATGATTTGTCGAATTCCGCAAAATAGGCCTCTGTTGCGAAAATGACTTCTCGTTTGATGTGAATCGCTTTCCACCATGTTCATGTTTGTAAACAAAAAGCAATCGCACGTGGCCAAATCAGGAGCATACGGAGGGTGTGGCAGCAAGTCGTAACGTAATTCGCCCAGTTTTGCTGTGGCGATTGCTGATGAGTGAGCTGTTGCGTTACCATTGTGGAGAGCACCTTTTCTCCGCCAAATAGGGTCGTTTCTTCTTCAATTCAGCATTGATTCGGTCCAAAAAATCAGCATAGTACTGCCACGTGATTGTCCTTCCTTTCTTAAAATAGTCGGTAACGATGCTCATGACTTTTACGGCCGATGGAACCATTTTCACCTTACTTGGAGCAGGTTCGCCGGGTGAAGTCCACGGTGTTGACTGTTCTTTCATTTCAGGCGTGTAGTGATGGATCCATGTTTCGTCAACAGGCACGCAACGCCGTAGAAACTCTTTCGGATTGCACTTAAAAATTTCCAAATAGTGCACTGAAGGTGTCATGCGATTTCGGGTTTGCACCACTGCGAGCAAACGCGGCACCCATCTCGCCGATAGCTTTTACATACCTAATTTTTCGTGAAGGATATTTTGTATGCGTTCAATAGAGATGTCTTCAATGTCAAGTCTCTGATTTTCACTCGGCGATCTGTTGACATGATATTATGAATTTTGCTAACAATGTCCTCCGTAGTTTTCATCATAAACGGATATTAGGCCAAGCTTGAATAAATTAAACCAATATCTGATCATAGAAGGTGTACTTCGCTTTGATTTCTTCACAGGTTTTCTCATAATAAAATAAAAGAACGCGAATCACTGATCGATATTGCTATTTCTCTTTGGTTGCAAACAAAATCGAATTGAACATCTTTCAACAGCTATCAAAAGAAAACTACTCGATAAATCTGTCTGTAATTTTGACGGCTGTTGTTTCTTCTTCTTTCTGGTTTGCTCCGCCTCGCGAAGCATATGTTAGGGCCCGTGACACAGCTGTTGTTTAAAAGATGGCGTTAAATGATGCCATAGATATTTTGCGCCAGTGATGCAATCAGTCGCTAAACTTATCATACAACCCTCGTATATCAGTTGTTATGAAATTGGTACTTTTTCTATAAACATGAAATACGTATTGGTCCGAACGATCACTTCATAAAGTATATGCGTAGAAGAAACATGGAAACCCAGCGAAAACACGGGCACAAACAATCTAGCCAACTAATTCTTCACATCTTCACTTGTGTTTTGTTAACCTCATTGGGTCTGCTCGATCAATTAATAAACATGTCAAACAAATTCACTTCGAAACAGGGCTGCCGAACAAACTGATTTTTCTTCACGCTTTTGTATATGTAGATGTAATGAAATTTTTAGAAATCTACAGCTGCTTGCAACACAAGACGAACCTTTGAAAAGAGCCTTTGTGTATTAGACTTGAAAAAAATTTCATTGCTTAAGTTCCATACCAAAAATTTAATTTCAATCGCGTCAAAAAAGAGGGCAAGAGAATTTTTAGAAATGTACCGAAACAATATGCTCTGAAGAAAAAAATAATGTTCTATTTTAAAAAAATCATAAATAAAACATTTCTTGTGAGTTCCATTCACGTCAGCTCATTGGTTTTCTATTGAAACAGTTTAAAGTTAAAAGAAAACAAACGAAAGTTTGTCATAAATGCAGGATCTCTAAATTTGTAGGCAAGTTTTGTAGGTATTCTTTTTTTTTTGCTTTTCTTCTAGTAAATTTTAAATATTGAAGTAATACACTAAGATTTCAAAATTGTTCACAATAAGGATGCCACAACTAGCTGTTTCCAAAGCATTTTTTAAGAATTTTTCAGAACAAATGCGGTAAAGTTGGTAAAATTATGCAAACATGCCATTTTCATTGAAGAACAGTGATTCTCGATTCTTAACAATAGACTTTTCAAAATAACCATAACATTTAAAACATCTGGAACAATGATATTTTTAAGATAACGAGAGCCAAAATTGAAAAAAAAATTAAGTGGAATTCTGTGTGTGATAATTTGTTTCCCTGAATTGTCAATCTCTTTAACGTACCATTTCTATATTTTTCTGTTTTTTTATAAGTTTATTTATCTCTTTAAGCTCTGTTGAATCAACTTGACCAAGTTTTCGTCTTATGTATGCCAAGATTTCGTCTTATGTATACATTAGAAACCAATCCTAAAACTTAGTTAAAGGGATAACGCCGAGTACTCGTGCTTGTTTCGAGGATAATTAGAATAACCATTCTAAATTGATGTAAGAATTTTGAACACAGTTTGTAAAACAAAAGTGTTGTGATATATACTTCAAAAAAATTTTTTTAGTTGAGCATTTTCACACAGTCCCCTAAAATTTTAACCCAAGCATGTAAGTTAATCAAATGACAATCTTGGATTCATGTTAGTCAAAAGCACATACATAAGTTTCATGAATTGTACATGACTCGATTCGGTACATTACAAGGTTGTTAACCCTGAACTCTAAAGAAATCGCCCAAGCAACACAAATCTGATACAATTGGTTGCAGCTACTCAAATGAGTCACATTGAAGGTTTTCTAACTGGCTTGCAACATGTGTGCTACTACGGTCATAAAACTCAGATCTGACTCCTCGGCTCAGCAAAAGATCAAATTTCGTCATCTACGTCCTGGTAGCCTTGTCCACATTCACAAAGATTGCTATGTCCCAGTCCAACATGGAACAAATCAGCGTTTAAAGAATAATGATTGGACATGAGGCGAGTCATCACACGAATGAAGTCTCAACCCACATCCAACATTTTTTCGACATCTTGGGAGCGATAGTATGTAGCCTTTGCCTCGAATCTCCTTTATTTCCTCTATAAAGCCAGCGTACCAGGTAAGCTAAGTGATTTATGACAAAAGAAAGTTCGTTGAGGGCGATTTTGTTGGTCTTAAATATGAATAATGAATGATTTATAATTTTTTGTTTTATAAATATAATATAACACTTTTTGGAGAAAAAAACGTCACGCTCGGAGTGGTTTGGATCTCTCGTATGTCATATGTTACTCAGACTACCGATTGAGCTGAAAATATGTTTTCACTGGTGCAAGTGATTTTTGTAACATTCGTTCCATATATTTATATTACATGAACTGGACACGATTTTTTTGATAGTTTAACATACTATTGAGATAACATTACACCAACCATGTGTTGCAAAACGGGTTTCTTTTTTCATAGCGATGGATCTGTTGAACAAGATTGTGGTTTTGTCTGCATATGGGAAACAACTAATAGATGCTCAAAACTGACTTTTCAACAATCGGAGTTGGCTTAGCAATGAAGCTACAAACCTATCACGCCAAAGACTAGTATTAAAATCCCATGCTTGGCAATGAAATATTTTTTGTAGGACCATAATTTTTTTTCTATTTTATGTTTACTTTTTACGTTTTACGTTTTATGTCACTTTTTCCGCGTTTTTACGGCATATTATAGTATGAAATCTAAGTATTGAACACTCATATTGATTACTTGTATTTGTCATTGAATAGTAGTTTCAACTTGTTTATTACATGCTATGTTGCTTGGGATATAAAAGAGGGTTTTTTTTAACTAATAAACTTACACTTTGTTTGTTGTTTTTTGTATTCTCCCAATGGGCGGAGTAACGATCTTTGATGAAATTTATCAGCAGCAGATAATATCTCATCAACATGAGAGGCTCTTGGAGTAAACAGTAACTAACTTAATTAACTTAAGTGTTTTTGTATATTAGTGCATTTTTTTTATAGAATTCGATTTTTAAACTTTTCTACAGATATGCTTGTAGCAGCATTCTGCTACGTAGAATCGTTTTCAAGATAGAGTCGTGACTGTTTTGGCACGTTCTGCTTTGTATAGAACACTATCAAAGCAATCCGTACTTCGAAAGTGGCGTTTTCTTTTGCTGCGTCGTTTTTACGAAATCTAACATTCAAACCTTTGATCAAATATACAAAATAGAAAATAGAATAACGTGAACCATCTAAGTGCCACTTGCCAGCGTACTCATCATATGTAAGTAGTATGGAGGGCTCCTTCAAAATTTGTCAATGACAATTTGCGAGGTTATAAATAGATGTCACTCTTTTCGATGCATTAAACGTACACAATTTTCTTTTGCGGTTCCAGAACCATTCCTTAGCAATCATAACAGAAGCAAATTCCTAACTGTTTTTGGTTATCTGAACAATTTTGAAATTATGTAATAGCTTTTTGATACACTTCTTATTGACTAGTAGCTTCGATAGCAACGTGTAAATCTCCAGTGTCTTTATGGTGCTATGAAACATTCTTGAGTTGAGACCTTCTTTTATTCTGTCTGCAAGGTAAACTGTATAAAGCAGATCCTTTCAGTCCGCTTCAGGAATTTGGGTAAATTTGGCTGACTAGTCGAATCTTTTACCAAATTCCGTAGTTTTTCAGCCCGAACATTTCATATAGCGACTAAAAAGCTCATATATCCAGCAAAGCCCTGATTGCCATCTACAATACAACTTTATTGACGTATATTTTCACATAATGTCAAGAAGTTGTGTTAATTCTTAGAGATGAAAACATCAGTACTTGACACAGTATATGGTATCACTAAAACTGCTTTCAAAGCTTCAAGAGATCAAACTGCTTAAACTTCAAGACTCAGCCAGAACAAAGGCAAAGTTCGTACAAGCGAGCGTTGAAATAATCGAGCATTGACCCTTGCACGATCAAAACGATGTTATTCTTTAAAACCATTATCCTTAGTCTTAACCAAGTGTTTTAATTCAAATTAGATAATTATCTCATTCTCACATCACCTTGCTTACCGCAGCCAAAACTCTCCATCATACATGAGCCTGCGATAAAACTCGTTTCAACCTCCCACCGAGACGACCGGCTGGTGGAACGCTTTTTGCTCTGTCGCGTTTCCCGTTAACTGCTGGATGGAATAATTTATGATTTGTTTTGATGAGCTACGTGATACGAAAGGCGCTGCTCTAGCCGTTCTAACGTGTGGAACCAGAGAATTGAA
This sequence comes from Aedes japonicus, assembly GCA_034211315.2. Lineage (NCBI taxonomy): Eukaryota > Metazoa > Arthropoda > Insecta > Diptera > Culicidae > Aedes > Aedes japonicus. The sequence continues at coordinate 22,773 of JASCZW010011498.1, forward strand.
ACTATTAAAATCTACTATCAAACAGGTGGAGTTTTTGAGAGCTAATCCATTTCCCTCTTCTTCCTCTTTTTTCCAGGTACGTTTTGAAAGTGTTTGCAGTTATTTCATCATTAAATCAAACGGGCAATCGATGTTTTAACGCCTTCGACTGTGAGTAATGCAATAAAATTACCACCAGCTTATTTGTTTTTTACAGTGCAATCTCTAGTGATATCTCAAATAAAATTATTATTTTTTGCAATTTTAATGTACCCCACAATTGTTGGTATATCGTTTGAAGAAGAAAACTAGACTGAAGAATCTAAATCGTAGCACTTTCTAGTCAATCCATGATGCTTCATAAAACGAGTTTCTCTGGTCAGTTTATTCATTTTTTTAGTCTTCGCTTGACTAACGCTGTTTTCCTTTATGCCAACAAAGGTAGGCAGTTCGACATTTTTCATCCCTAGGTTGATATTCCAGTCCAAACAATAAGTGTGATACGTTGATAGTTGATCGTTGTTTTGAAATATGAAAATTCGTAGGACGGTAATAATACTAAATTTGGAAAAAGAAATTTACAATCGCGTCTCATAAATTAATGTACGTCGAAACCATTCATGTATTCTCCGTTATCTCAAACGAATATCTTTCCCATTGTTGAACTCATGACTAAACTGGGTCAGGAATTAGCTTCCTTTGTCTGTGGCTCATTTATTATCTGATTCTCATTTGCATATTCTAACTGTTAAAAAAATTGGGTCCAGGTGCTCGGAACTGGGATGCTATTTTAATCACCACCGTTCACGTTTTTCCCTAACTCCAGGAATGCTTTCCTATGCCACAGAATCATTCATTAATGTTTATGATATGCTAATCAAGCCAATCTAATTCCGTAGAACAGGAGGGCAGAATTAACTCAATCACTTATTTCCTTACGTTACGAAGTCTCTAGAATGCATTGTTAAAGGGAGGATCTTAAAACATACAGAGAAGTGACCTCCTCAGCTTCCATTGGAAAACGTGAAACACAGACTACCGTGGCATTTCGAATCGTTCATTTGCCAGTTTTTTCAGCTCCATTCAAATCAAGATCGAACCATTCAAGACAGAATCGGGACAAGCTGCTCACGCCTCTGCGTGATTATACATATTTGAACAATATAGACAAGCTTCCAAACAGACCTGCCTTAAAACTCCGTCTCGGTAAATTTTTTTTATTACGCCTTTTGCCCTGCTAAAGGTGCAAAGGTTCAAGTTCATGCGGGATAGAAGCGGGATGATTTTGCACAATCGATTGATTGTCAGGTTCTTGAAATGCTTTTCCTGAACTGCGACTTGACGATGGACGTGAGATAGACACTTCAATTGGCTGTGGCTGCCAAACCTAACTGTAAACGCTATTGGAAAACAGAAAACGACAAACCGCGCACTCCGGTTGAGATTTTCTGAGCAGTCATACGCTCGTGCAGGAAAACTTTTATTTCCAAACAGGGAATCCAGGAAACGATCGCATCATAGATAGGTCACTCGGACATTTTACCTCCTCCCCTTTCCAGAGAGGTTTCTCAAGTGGTTCCTTCACTCTCTTTCGTTGCACTGGGGCAATGGCCATTATCTATTATGGCGATGAGACCGCGCTGACAACTACAGCGACAGCAGCGACGATTGTAGCCAGACAAGTTTTAGCACTTCAGACTTGACTGCCTTTAATATACAAAAGTTTTGAACGATTTCAGCTCGCGCAGATCTGATTCGCGATGTCCTAGTTGTGTCATGAAGATGGTTTGTTTATATGTCTTTATATATATTTCATGGCATCCTATTAGCATAAACATATTGGTTTGTTTTTGCGGAAATTATGTATGCACGTGAGTTAACATCAAATGAGTTTGTGTCAAAGGCACCGTTGTGTAAATAAATACCACGACCACCAAATAAAAATTATATTATAATTGTTTCCATAGTTAAGCTCATCTGACTTGCCTTGGGTTTTATGTTTGTTCTGCATGTTACTGATTGTACATTTTACATTATTCCTGACATAGGGTATGTGTCCTTTGACTCTAATATGCAACAATCGATTACATTTTTTATCATAACTCATAAAGTATTTAAGCTGGAAGCAAAATTTAACTAGCTATACACTTGCTAAGATATGTTTAATAAACCATCTGGTTGTATGTATCACGAAAAGTTACACAACTTATTTTTTAAAGTCAGAAACTTTCGAGGGATATGGATTTAATGTCGGTCTGTAGGCATCAAATTGGGTCTAGTTCGTCCTATTCGAAAGATTTGTTGTTGAATGTTGGCTATGTGTCTTTTTTTTTAATTTTCTAATTCAAGGCGTTCCCAGCTGTATTCGCTCTACCCAACAAACAATTTTACTAACAATTGAACGATACTTAAACTGCAAATAAACACTTAAGTGATTTCAACATATGATTTAGCGGTCATTCGGCAATCAAATCATTATAATTAGCTCTACACAGATCTTGTTACATTAGTTTGTGTTAAGATGAGCCATATGCAACACAATTAACCAAATCTCAGACATTTTTTTTAATAATCATTTATTTGTACAGGCTCAATCGAATCAACTTTACAGAGCCAAATTTTCATATTTTTATACATCATTTATCTTAAAACTAAAGTTAGGAGGAAAGAGCCGATTACTCGCGGCCGTCTTGAGGTTAATAGGAATTACAAATTACGGATGGGAAAGAGGGTGGGAATTTAAAGTATGGTTTACATAGCACATTAAATTTAAATTCTAAATTATCTAAACACTTATAACTATACAATTTATGGTTTTCTTTTGACTTGGACATTTTTCGAAAAAGAAAAAAAAAACACACACATACACAGATAAAAAAAAACTTATAGTGAACATACAGGTTGAACTTACTACAATCTAAGGCTAATGTTAGTCAAAAACACATAAATGAGTTTCATGTACTCCAAATCACGTACAGCCAAAATATCTCGAATTGGCATATTGGGTTGTCTACCTCGAGCCCGAGGGAATCATAAAGCTCCGATCTGACTCCATGATGCTCAGCACATGACCAAACAACGTGATCTGCGTCCTGATAGCCACACTCACAGAGATTGTTGTCGCTCAGCTCAACTCGGTATAAATGAGCGTTCAAAGAATAATGATTGGACATGAGGCGAGACATGACACGAATGAAGTCTCGACCCATATCCATCCCCCTAAACCAAGATTTCTTCGACACCTTTGGGATGATAGAATGTTGCCATCGCCCCAAATCTCCTTTACTCCATTTATACTGCCAGTTCGTGCCAATTCGTTGAAGGCAATTTGTCGATCATAAATATCGCCTTCCATAGCGCCCACCTTTGCAAGCGAGTCCGCTTTCTCATTGCCTGGAATTGAACAATGAGATGGGACCCATACAAAGGTGATGATAAAATAATGCGAAGATAAAGCACTTAGAAGCTCCTGTATTTTTATGAGAAAATACGAGGAGTGCTTTACCGGCCTCAAGGAGCGAATAGTCTTTATAGAACTGAGACTATCCGTGAAAATAAAGTACTGATCCGGTGTTAATGAGGCATTGATTTCTAGCGTGAAGTGTATTGCCGCGAATTCAGCGACATATATGGAACAAGGAGCTTGAAGTTTACGATTGGCGCTGTAAATTTCATTAAATATACCAAAGCCTGCTGACTTCTCTATCAAAGATCCGTCAGTAAAAAACGATTTAGTGGAATCAACTTGGCCAAACTTTGCAGCAAATATCACAGGAGCAATCATAGGACGATGATGCTCTGGGATTCCATGAAGCTCCTGCTTCATGGATAAATCAAAATGGACCGAATTGTCGAAATCGGAGAAGCAAACACGATTGGAAATGTTCGGCGAAGGGCTGACATCCTGTGTTATGTACAAATGGTACAAGGTCATGAAACGGGTTTGAGTATTCAACTCAAGGAGCTTCTCAAAATTTTCGATCACCTGGTGGTTCATAATTTCACACCTGGTGAGGAGAGATAATTCTGAAAACCGATCCAAGAGTGGCAACATGCCAGCCAGCACTTCAAGACTCATGGTGTGAGTCGAGTGCAAGCAACCTAACGCGATACGAAGACACCGATACTGAATACGTTCCAGTTTAATGAAGTGCGACCGAGCCGCTGACTGAAAACAAAAACTACCGTATTCCATAACCAGACAAAATCGTTGTCCGTTACAACGTTAGAAGATCTTGATGGCTCCCACCAGGTCCCGGTAATTGTTCGGAACAAGTTGACCCTTTGCTGGCACTTTCGCTTCAGATACTCAATATGGGATCTCCAGGTGCACTTTCAATCGAACCAGACCCCAAGATATTTAAATGACATAGGAATGAGTTATCGGCTTACCTCAAATTTGAAGCTTCGGTTGTGCAGGGTTATGCTTCCTAGAAAAAACTACCAACTCAGTTTTCTCCGTGAGAATTCGATACCTAGCTCTAGAGCCCAAGTAGACAAATTGTCTAAGGTATCCTGTAAGGGTCCTTGCAGATCGATCCCATTGGGTCCCGTGACGAACACTACGCCGTCATCTGCAAGTTGTCTCAACGTACGGTTGTCACCTAGACAACCGTCAATGTCTTTGACATAAAAATTATATAAAAGGGGGCTTAAACGCGGTCCCTGGAGACCCATGTAGCTAAATCGTGAAGCTGTAGAGGTTCCATGAGAAAACTCATATGTTTCTCTGACAGCAAATTGTACGAAAAATTATTCATTAATGGTGAAAAGCCACAAGCGTGGAGTTTATCTGAAGAACTTCAACAGATACTGAATCAAAAGCCCCTTTATGTCAAGAATACAGAAGCCATTTGCTCTTTTGTAGCAAAAGCTAACTGAATATCTGTGGAAAGCAACGCGAGACAGTCGTTCGTTCCCTTACCCCTACGGAAACCATATTGAGTATCTGAAAGCAGGTTGTTCGTCTCAACCCATTTGTCCAGACGGAAGAGGATCATTTTCTCCAACAACTTTCGAATACAGGATAACATCGCGATGGGTCGATGGGAGTTGTGGTCGGACGCGAGGCTTACCAGGTTTTTGAATGGCAATAACTCTACCCGCCTCCAATCATCCAGTTACAATGTTGAGTTCAAAACTGATTAAACAAGTTCAACATGCGCCTCTTCGCGACGTCTGGAGGTTCTTAAGCAAGTTGAACTTGATCCTGTCAGCTCCTGGAGCCGTATTGCCACACGAAAGAGTGCGAGAGAGATTCTACCATTGAAAAGGTTGGCTGATCATCTATCGAATTCGTGTTTTCGCGAGAATCATCCGTGCCGGCACGAATCTGGACAAACTTTTCGCGCGAATTGAGGATCCATTGGTCCGAGTACTCCTCGCTCTCGTTGTTCGTAGTTCGGTTACGCAACCTTCGCGCCGTGTTCCAAAGAGTACTCATCGACGTTTCGCGCGATAGCCGTTCACGAATGTTCGCCAGTAACCGCGTTTCTTGGCCTTGATGAGGCTCTTGAGTTCGCGTTCGAGCCGTGTATACTTCGAAGTGCTCAGGTGTTCCACGTCTACGGAAAACTTTAAACGCGTCGGACTTTTACGGTAAACCTCGGTGCATTGCTGATCCACCATGGAGAAGGAGGTTTCCTGCGGATGACGTCCCTGGAACTGATCGAGTTTGAGCTTGAAGCTGCGCTGATCTAAGATCGGGTTGGAGGAAGTTATACTCTTCCAGCGGTGAAAGCCTTCTACACGTCGTTACGGCTTCATCTGCTGCTGTCACTAAACTTTGTCCAATCGATGTGACGAGGTGAGATCATACGTGACGTTAACGAGATTTCGACAGTTGAACCGGTGGCAACCGAAATTTTTATGGGCGAAGTGATCACTACCGTGGGGATCTTGAATCACATTCCGTGTGCAATCAACGATAATGAATTCGAGACAAAGTGTGAGGTCTAATCTACTACCAACTGAGGATGCTACCAGCCAAACGTGTTACTTCTCCATTGTTAAGAACTGTCATATTGAAGTTGTCACAGAGGTCATATATCAAGGAAGACCGGTTGTCATCGTACCAGTTCTCCCCAGCCTGTACCGTGAGAGTTAAAATCTCCCATGACCAACCGCGGAGCAGGAAGAACCGAACAAACATCTGAGGTTGTTTTCGGTTAATGGGAGCTCTTGGAGAATATAAACGGAAGCAATGCAAAGGCTTTTATTTTTAATAACAGCCTGACATGCGACAACTTCAATACCTGGAATAGGAGGAAAATTCACTCTATAGAAGGGTAGCACTTTTTGATCCCCAAAGTACTCCTCCTCCACGCGAATCCTCACGATCAAGACGAATAATATTGAAATCATGAATCGGAAGATCGATTTCGGAAGAAACCATGTTTCACAAAGAGCGAATGCATCACAACCGGTAGTGTGAGCTAAAAATTTAAAAGATTCCAATTTAGGAATCAAACTTCGACAATTCACTGTAGAACGGTGATCAAATCCCCGACCTCATTTGGAAAATTATCCATCGAAGAAGCTGATGGCTGCAAGATGAGCACTCTAATGTTATTCTGCAAAAAGTTTTCACAGTGGAAGCATTGCCATAACAATGCTATTGCAGGAAGGTCAGAAATTTCGAGTACTTAAGAATACCTTCAGCAATGTCATCAAATGAGAACAGCCCACTAGAGGAAGAGCTTCTGTTCTTAAAATTAGAGCTTCAGGGGTTTTGGATGTCCCCGAGAAGATGGAAAGTCCTGGGTGTAGTTACTGACTACGAAAGCCAGGTGGATTAGGATTTTCCTTTTTCCACCTTTCCATGAATTGGAACAAGCTGGTCTCAGGCTTCTTTTCAGCCAACTTTCAGTGGGCGGACGCGTCTTCGCTTCCTTGAAGCACCTTCCGGAAAGGTGCGGACGATGTTCCCTCTTCAGCCGAATCAAAGTCAGACTCGTCATCTGACAGAGGAGCAAAGGGTTGTATTGGCATCGGGTGATGGTGAGGCTTATCTACCATTTCAGCAAGAAGTGCCGCTGAACTGCTGTTTCAGCGGCGTTCTAGTTTTTCACCGCGTTGTTTGTACGCCGGGCACGATGAAGAGCATGAGGGAGGGTTCCTTTACAAAAAGCGCATTTGGGTGTGCTGTCTGCGCACGCGCCATCCTCGTGCTTCTCCCGCAGATTGAACGCTGCTTTATTGCCGCACAGTGGAGGTCACGTATGTCCATCTAGCTGGCATTTCTGGCAGATCATGACCGAGGTACAAACAATCACCTGGTAGCCGAAGTTTTCCCAACTCGAGCGTATTGAGGGAGGCTGAGCCGAGAAGGTCACGCGAAACGGGTCTGATGGTGTGAGCTTTCTGCCGCTTGTTGGTCCGATACTGAGCTGAGTTGGCGCACATCAGTATCTGAACTGGGGAAGCGGGGGTTCTCGATCGACCAACCCCCGTTCCAGCAGGAATCTCGGGGTTAGACTAGTTTCCGGTGACCACGCCTTCAATTTCAATGCCGAGCTGGGATACGCTCTATATTCTGAAGAGTAAAAGCTGGGAGACAGCAATCTCATTAGCTTGCTTGAGGTTGGACACAGCTGGAAGCCCAGAGTTTATTCAGTTTGACTTCGATCTCTGGTCGCGGCCGAATCGTTTGGTCGAGATCGTTCGAGGGTTGATGAGACTGTTCAAGAGGTTTCGGTTTGCGGGCGCGAAAATAGACAGCCGGGACCAAGTTGAACCGTCATGCGGATTAGCACGTGATCGGGTAACTGTGTAGACTCGCCCCATCATTTGCGCACAGATGATTCATCGCGCGATAAATCATCCATAGAGCTCGTTCGTCAGGAGCTTATGACGCTCCAGCCCACTGAATCTATATATAACTAAACACGAAAAAAAAATTCAAAGCTAAGCACGCTCTCGAACGCTCTCAAACACGCTCCTCAATGCTCCCGCTGCATACACCTACAGCATAACGCTGCTGTGTGGTCAGAGAGAGGAAGCAAACATCTTTATCTTATTATGTATAACGGATCTACTGCAGCCGGGCGGCGAATGTTGCTGCTGTTCTGCCGCGACTTACGATGGTGTGCCGCGCGCCAGCTGGGCGTGGCGGATCGAACTGATAGATGATAATAGCGCCACTCAGTACTGGTCGGTGGTGCCGTTGGCATCAGATGAACTAATGCACGCTACACGGTGGACTGCTTGGTTGCCGCGTGCCGTACAGATCTGCGAGCAATATGGCTTTCGATCGTCGTAGCATTCGTACTAATTGCAATTAATTACGTTACGCTGCACTGTTTATCACTAACGCTTTTCTGCTGTAACGCTTACCGGGACTCTGATTTCACTCCGCTGGTCGCGAAAAATATTAAACTGAAGTGAAATCAACAGAGGAAACTTCCAAAGCAACGGAAAACGGACCAAACAGACTGTACCGTTCAGCATTCTGCTAGGCAATGATTCTGACGTTGCTTAAGCAGATGCATGGAAATATCCTATTGTACTGCTGATCTAGCATTCCAGCACCGCCATTAGATAGCACCAGAAGATTCAGTGTTTCTTTTATCTGTGCTTTTATTTCAGATGACCAAAAAGCAACGGTACGAAAAAAAAATTTCTCCGGCCGCCAGCCGTCACTGAGCAAAAATTTCAAATTGAACAATACTCTACGGCAGGCCGTCGTTATCCCAACTGATCAAGTTTGGAAAAACACTTTCTGTGTGCGATAGGAATTATAGTCTGAAACAAAAATGCACTATTTCACTAAATTTTTGGTGACCAATGCTGCACTGCAGAAACATACATATTCACCATCACTGCATCTGCCCAAAACAATACAAACAAATAAGCCTCTATTTGGTAATTAATTGAAGTTACCGAAAGGACGGAATTAGTAATAACAGGGAATATTGGATTTGGCGATTGAACTTGGGCTTTTTCTTGGTTCGTTCCTCGTCATTTCGGTGGCCATTTGCAGTGACGCGGGATGATTGGAAACTAGTCTCGATTGTCACGGAAGACACATTTTTCGATCAACCTTCCAGCAGCCATGTTCTCTGGC
>JASCZW010011499.1:0-31828 GCA_034211315.2 Aedes japonicus
ATTTCGTTCTGTTCTGAAGAACTTGGAATGGTAGTTTGTCGTCACAAGTTTGACAAGTTGAAGTGATTTCGTAGAGATTGAAAAGTGAACGTTTCAATTTGTCCTCTACCCACAAGTGAATTAGGCTACAACAAATAATCCATCGAATGTTATCGGTATTATAAGCGTGGATTATTCTGTGTATAGTTTTATTAGACTATTATACAACACATAACTAATTGTCTTATACTGTAAATTTTAAATTTCAATCTCAAATGCCAAAAGTCCACCCACAGGCAAATAGAGCATAATCTAATCTTTGTAGCATCTATGCTCCCAACGATAAAATCCAAATGTTCACATTGTTTCACTCTATATGGAAGTGTTTAGAACGGGAGGTCCACGCTGTCTTCCTTCCCTTGATTCAAAGTAGTAGGGCGATTTCATACACTCTTTCTGGAATCGTTCTATTTCTTGGATTACTCTTTGCGGCACATGCTACCGGTGACAAGTAAAATGGTGCATTCATGAAGTCATCATTTGTCTAGGATGCTTTCAAGAATTGGCTGCGAAAGTGTTAGATTAGATTAGATTGGAATCAGGAATTTCACTTTTAGATTGCCTGATTTCTATATGTTGCATGTAAGAAAGATGTGAAAAGGAGATGCAGTCTTTGTTTAAATTTCCAGATTGGAAGGAAAAAAATATTTACGTTTGGGACAAGGATCATTTTTTATCAAGGAAGTAGACCTGGAAACAGCATCAGAACACGCGACACATTTTTTAGGTCCTTCCTTAGCTCAGTCGGTAAAGGCGCAGCTACAAAGCAACATCATGCTGGAGATGACTGGGTTCGTTTCCCGGTCTGGTCTATGCATTTTTTGTTAAGGAAAATTTCTCAACTCCCTGGGCATAGGGTATGATTGTACTTGCCACACAATCATACTAATGCAAAAATGGTACTTGGCATCGAAAGCTGTACCCAACAAGCAATTCAAAATGATTAATAACCACCTATGTTAATTAAATGTGGAATGTATGCTTCCAGAGCTGAATAAAAATGTAGTCGTTTTGTTTTTATGAATAACAGTTTTTGAAACAGAACAAAAAAGCTTTTAAATGAATCCCTGTTTTTGGTATATAAACGTGTTTTATAAGCTGTAGTATATATTTATTACTCTACAGTAATAAAAAATGTAGTACAGCCTATAAAACACGTTTCACATCTCTACAGCTAAAAAAAACACGGAATAAAAGCATGTTACTCCATAATCGTCATCATTGTACAACAGCTAGTATAATTATCTAAAAAAAACTTTTTAACAATCACACTAGACGCATTATTCAGCTGTACAACAATATCATGGATGTTTATTTAAGAAGTTAAACTAGAACCTAAATAGGATTTAAAGCAAAATTAAATGGATTATATTGTGCTATAAGTTTCGAGTTAAACATTTATACGGCAATTGGGTAGCGCTCTCTTAGCTCAGTCAGTAAGTCGGTCATGATCGGACCTCCTTAGCTCAGTCAGTGGCAAAGGCGCAGCTACAAGCAACACCATGTTGGAGGTGGCTGAGTTCGATTCCCCGGTCTGGTCCAGGAATTTTTTGCTAGGAAAATTTCTCGACTCCTAAAGAGCATAGCTTATGATTGTACTTCCCTAATCTCATACTTATGCAAGAAATGGTGCCTGGCATCAGAAAGCTCTCAATTAACAACTGTGGAAGTACATCTAGAAAACTGAGTTGAGAACAAGCAATAAGCTAATTGTGGAAGCAATAAGCTTGAAATGCTTTTAAAAAAAGGGTAACGCTTAATCTGTTATTTAAAGCTGTCGTTTTTCAATTAATAATGGAACGCTTATTGAGCAATTATAAAACGCTACTAGTTTATAACCAAATATAGGTGTATGTGTCTGTTAACTAACCATTGTTAAATAATGTTGATGTCTAATAAACACAAATGAGAATTGTTGAATAAACATTTTTATTTAAATGTTGTTAAGCAGCAGATGTTGAATAGATTTTCCAATTTTGAGTAAAGAAAGGTTGTACAGCAGTTTTGATTCAAAATAAGATGACGGTTGATAAGCATTAAGCTTATATAAATGCTTTTACAAACTAAAATTGTTTCTTGGGTAATTGATAACTGTCGGAGTGCATTTAGAACACCAACTTAAGAGCAAGCAATAAGCTTGAAACGCTAAGAAAAAAGAAGAAGTACCTACGACAGTTAAATGACTATAACAATGTTGTTTTGATTGAATAGGTATTGACATTCCCAATCCCAACCTTGACAAAAAAAAATATAGCAGATGACATATTACAGAGGTTCTTGACAAATTTTTCACTTTTGTTTGATTTTGCTGTGGTGCGCAAGTTAAAGTCGTGAAGTTCGTTTAAATTCAAACATTTGATAGATTTGAACGTTTGGATTTTGGACATTTGATAGATTTGAACGTTTGGATGTAAACATTTGAATGCTTTTGTCTAATATCCATTGCTTAGTGTTAATTTTGTCGAATTTTATTCTTTAGCAAGCTTATTGCTTTCACAATTCGATTATTTCTTACTCTCAACATAGTTTTCTAGATTCACTTTCACAGTTATTAATTGAGAGCTTTCGATGTCAGGTACCATGTTTGCATAAGTATGATTGTCCAGTACAATCCTTACCTTCCTCAGTAGCACAGTTGCTACAACCAATAATGACAGGGATGTGTTGCATAGGTTATACCCAGGGAGTCAAAGAAATTTCCTTTACGAAAAAATCCTAGATTATACCCGGAATCGAATCCATTCACCTCCAGAATGGTGTTGCTTTGTAGCTGCACCTTCATAAACTGAGCTAACGGGCCAGGTAAGGGAAATTCAAAATATACGATAAATTTGATATAACAACCTTAGTTGGCTATGATCGGAAGCAAGATAAATTGTGTCGATGTGATTTCGCCTACCATTCTTTATTTAATATTGCTTATAAGGAAATCTCATAAAATTAAATGAAAATTTAAAATATCTTGCATCGAGATACCCTTGGTTGTATATAATACGTTTTAATTCATATTTATATTACGATTTTCATAAACTTTTTCATTAACCTCGTTTCTTTGATTTTTTTTATTGTGTATTGTTCTTTATCTTGATTATTTTCGAGAAATTTAGTAAGCTACCTAGTTGTGTGATTGATGCATTTAAGAGTATCATTATTAATTTTTTAATTTAATTTATTATTATTATTTCCATTTCTTAATCTACACACTAACTCATAGAACAACAAATTGCCTTGTTTGTCTGAAGATTTTGAACTTGATTGATTGTAGAACCATTTGAGTTGATTATTAATTAATACTTAAGTTGTGTTATTTATTTGTGTGTTTAGAGTCATGTTATCATTTTTTTTTTAATTTATAGCTCTTTATTGTATAGTTTTGAAACTTTTTTGTCCATGAATTTTATCGTTTGTTCATTTTTTGGCTTAGAATCGCTTGTTCAAAAATGTTTTTTTAGAACTGTTTATATCTACGAAGTTTTTCGATCACATGACCAAATATCAAAGTTACTTTTTGTTAATATAATGCGTTTTTTTTCATTGAATCGCTCATGAATGCATTTAAATTCTTCTTCTCCTCTTTGTTTTCATTTCTTATTTAATAAAGGTGATGTTTAGCCTTAGGCTGGTCTCACCACCAGAGGAGGCATATCCACCCTACGTATCACTCCATACATAATCAACACATGAGCCAGGTCTTAGAAAACAAAAAATATTTATTTTCACATATATTATGCTATTTTGTTGTGTTGTTTGTTGTGTTTATTGATATAACGATTTAATTATTAATTTTTTTGATGATTTATTTGTTTTGATTTATTCGTTTTAATTTATTCATTATTTATAATAAAAAAAAATGCACATTCTAAATGTCTCTTATTCATTGATTGATTGATTCATAAATTTCATGACATCATTTGACAACATTCGTGACATCTCTTCATTGATATATACATTGATATTGATATTGATATTGATATACATTGATGAAAGCGTTGATAATTTTTTTTGGGTTTTTGAAAAATGCAATAAAGTATAACGAATAAATCATTATTTTCATCTGACTTAGATTTTCCAATTGCAGTCATATTTCACCAAAAATCGGCTATTTAAGTTTCTTCCCTTTTTGTTTTTTGTTTGAATTATTTGAGCCGTTTAATTTTGAACAGCTCCACTTAGGAGTTTTTAAAAATTAAAAATTAATGAAAATGTTCAAAAATGTTTTTTTTTTTCATGAACAACTTCATGCCTTATGAACTTTTCTACCTTGTTACACCAAAAGAACGATATTAGGATAGCTTGGAAACTGGACTTTTCATCTAAGGCCGAGAGGGGGGTAGGATGGCCGAGTTTCATAAACCATTTAACTCATTTTGGCTAACCAAGCATTTCTCTCTCACTCTCTTTCTTTCTTTATCTCTTTTTCTCTCTTTCTCTCTCTCTCTCTCTCTCTCTCTCTCTCTTGAATCTACATATTTGGACCTATTTGAACCAATAGTAGGAACGCCGTTTGGACCACAAACAATGTGTGATGGTGGTTTAATTCATTGACAAAACTAAATTTTCATCAACGCTTAAGACGTACGCCCCCACCCCTCTGTGATTGAGATATTGAAATTTAATATTAATGATCCTCTATCGTTAGCTATCTGATTTTGATGCAGTTTTTTGCAATAGATTCGAAAAAAATCCTCATTTCCTTATTTGGATCAGAACTGGTTATTTAAAAAATATACGCAAGTTCGGATTCCTAGGTGGGAGTACTGAAGTAAGTACACGTTCAGGGATGGTAGACGAATTATTTTAGATGCGAAACACAGCATGCGTCATATCAAACCTCATGGTTTAGCAAAACTTGATCATCAGAGGATTGGATTGGATTGGATGTCTTTATTAAAGAGACATTCAGCTGGAGGCTGGATCGTCTCTTACATCAGAGGACATTTTGAGGATTTCTGAAAAATACTGGTCAAACACGAGGCTTTGTGGTATCCAGTTTCTCCGGAAATTGCCAAAGACTTTGTCCTCTGCGGACATTTTAAGGGCGTCTGAGGGTGGCCCTGCGGAATTCTTAGTTCCTCCGGGAAAGTGGCCATATTCAAATCTATTCCAAAACCTGACTTGTGACATATCAAACTTAATGGTTTTATAAACTTTGTCTTCGGAGGACATTCTGAGGGTGTCTGACCATACTGGCTACTTAGGGAAACGATTCGAACTTGGACACTTTTTCGGAGGAATTCCGATCCCATAGGGCCACTTCAAAGGGACAGGTTGATCAGACATCCTTAGAATGTCCACTGAAGACAAAGTTTTGCTAAATCATAAAGTTCAATACGTCGTTGGACATGTTAGGCAGCGATTCGAATATGACCAGTTTTCTGGTGGAATTCAGATCCCACAGAGTCAAAAATCCTCAAAATGTCTTTTTATGACATAGTTTTGCTAAATCATAAACTTTGATATGTCGCATGCCATGTTTCGCATCTCAAAATATTTTGCCCTGGATAGGACTTACCTCTGAACTCTCACATTGCAAACCGAAACTAGGATATTTTCTGAACAACCAGTGCAGATCCACAAAATGGGATAATTTTGTGATATATTGCAAAAAATTTCATCAAAATCCGATGGTTAACAATGGAGTATCATTAATTTTAAATTTAATTTCTTCTATTTCAGAGGGGTAGGGGACGTACGTGTTAACAGCCGCGTTGTGCTAATTTAGACCAATATTAAAGATGCTGTTGGTGCCACTCACAAAGCGCATGGAAGATTTTCACTGTGAAGACAGGGTACTTTTGATAGCGCTTAAAATCCGATTCAGCAGTTTAATACCAGCAACACTCACAAAGAACGGTGGTTTTTGATAGGAAAGAAAACGATAAGGAAAATTAAGGGTGCTGTTGGAACCATTAACTAAGTATGATCGTGGCAGTTGTTTGGGGGAAACAAGGTTATTTAACAGCACTTAAAAGTCGACTAGAACCGATTTCTACCAACAGCAAGATTGCTGTTGTGCCATGTACAACGTGTAGGAGTAACTTCTTATTTGGAAGATAAGGTGGTTGGGGCCACTTACAAAGTACGATGGAGGTATTTGATTGTCACGACAAGATTATTTGAAACGTTTGAGGGCTATAAACTGATTTAAAATAACAACGCTCTGTACGTTAATTGGCCGCTGATCCTAATGTCTCAAAATCGACCATGCACAGGGTACTGGGATGCCAAGCTATCAAGAAACGTAAACTTCACGAAGTCTCGGAATCTTCCAAGACGAAAAGGCTTGAAACAGCATTTCTCCTACTATCGCAGCACGTTGGATCAGACTTTGTCTTTTCCGATGAAAAGTTGTTTGTCCTGGAACAGTTAAAATCAATGCTCTATATTGTGAAACGGAAGTTTTGCAGAATGTCGTGAAGCCAAGCTCAGAAAGAATTTATTACGGAATGGATGATTACTTGTTTCAGCAAGACGGAGCGAATTTGACCGACTTTTTGGCAACGAATAAATTGTCTCCCAGTTCACCAGCTCTAAATCTTTTGGTCTATTTTGTGTACTGTCAAAAATAAACGAGCAAAAGGTGTCTACTTTGGCCCAGTTCAAAGTTGTAATCTTTCGACTTCAGGACGAAATGCCGATGGAAGTCGTGCGTGCCGCTCGCGATGGGTTTGAAAAACGATTGAAGCTTGTCAAAAATGATGCAGGTTATGTCAAATATATGCTATAATTGAGTGTCTTGAATATTTTAATATCTAGACGCACTGTTTATGTTACTGCAACGCTCCCAGTGGTCAGATCTGACAAAATTGTATCTGAACAAGTTGTCCATCTTGTGGTGATAATTTTGTAGTTCGAAACTTTACCGCTAGGGCGGCACTGTTGCTAACTTTTGAACGAAACACAATAGAAGGGTGATGATAAAAGCAAGTTTGTAGAAAATATAATTTTAAGCAACTTTTTTCAAAACACAATTTTTCTATCTCTTCATTCGACCATTATAGAGCAATTTTTCTGATTTATATCAGGGTGTCTCTAAAAAACGAGTTTTTTGTTATCACTTTTTTGTTTCTCATTTTAGGATTAAGTAACCTTCAAAAAAAATATAGAAAACGTTATAGCGCACATTTTTGCTTGACAACGTTTTTTAATACTGCTTGTGATTCAAAAGTTATGAGTAGTTTTAACTTAAAAAATGCGTTTTTTTCTTTTCGCCCTTTATGATTGTTTAGGCGAGAATTGGCCAGAAAATCATCAATTTATTGTTTTAATGGGTATCAAGGACCATAATGCTATATAAATGAGCCCGGTTACTCTTGGGGCACACGATCAGGGACTGCTTAAAATCAGACATATTTTTCGTTAAAATTACCCCTAACTTTTGAACAATAAAACATACTTATACTTATAGTTCAGCAAAAACTTGTATCATTTTTCTCCCTACACTTCACCCTAAGATTATTTTTTCCTAAGCATTGAAACTAAAAAGTAAGAATGAAAAAACTGATTTTTTAGGGACACCCTATTGTACATCAGCAAAATAGCACCAAACTAAAGCAGTGCACAAGCGCCAGACGCTTCAGTCGTAAATGAACAGCCTGAAACGTGTTTCATTGGCTATGATTAGATATCCTAGGGGCACTCGTAAATAAAAACAAACATAGGTTTTATAAATTGCATTGAAGTTTGCCATACATGTTCACATCAATGGGAATACTTATTCTTTCAAAACTGAATGCTGTACAGTAACGCAAACAAAGCCAATAAAACACGCTTCAGGCTGTTCATGCATGGCTGAAGCGTCTGGCGCTTGTGCACTGCTTTAGTTCGGTACTATTTTGCTGATTACATTAGGGTGTCCCAAAAAAACAAATGTGTTTTTTTTTAAATAAAATTACTCGTAACTTTTGAATCACAACCAGTATTAAAAAAAATTGTTCATCAAAAATGTGCGCTATAACGTTTTCTATATTTTCTTTGAAGGTTACTTAATCCTATTATGAGAAACAAAAAAAATTATAACAAAAAAATCTGTTTTTTAGAGACACCCTGATGTAAAGCAGAAAATTAGCTCTATCATGGTCGAATGAAGAGATAGAAAAATTGTGGTTTAGGCAAAGTTGCTTGAATTTATATTTTCTACAAACTTGCTTTTGACATCACCCTTCTATTGTGTTTCGTTCAAAAGTTAGCAACAGCGTCGCCCTAGCGGTAAAGTTTTGATCTACAAAATTATCACCACAAGATGGACAACTTGTTCAGATACAACTTTGTAAAGACACCATGAATCGGAAACGTAACCCTTAGGAGTTATTAATTTCACCGCGAAAAAGGGCTTCTCCGACCACTGTGCAACGTGATCAGGTTAACAAATTGCGAAGTCGATGTAATTGGATAAATGGGTCGTGTCAAACATTGCCTTGAGCGGCATACTATCGATCGGCAGCAACATATGTATCAAGCGTCGTAGTAAAACTTAGGAAGTTGTTGAGAATGATTGGGGTAAACTAAGAGCTGTCGGTTTATGATATCTCCGTTACTTATGAGCTGACTGGAAATTTGCAGCTGTGGACAAACAAACCAAGATATTGTGACAAATAAGACTATGGATCAATTAGCACTGAACTTTTTCAGCGGTGGTTAAGGCTTACAGAAGAATACGTTTCTTCAGGCACTCCTGCACATTTTTAAATCCATGATTTGAACCTAAACAAAAACACTTTTAGGAGCGTATCAGTAGAATGATTGTAATTTTAGAACTATGAAAATTTTAGAACTATGAAAATTTAAGTTCAAAAATGTCAAAAAGAACCACTAGAAAAAGCTTATCTTTTGATAGATACACATATTTCGTCTGTGACATACTGACTTCATAAGTGTCCAGCTCTGAGTGCAGATAACATGTACAAGCAGGAATTTCTGAAAAAAAAGTATTCTTTCGTACATTGAGCTCACAATAGACCTGAACAGTTTTGGCCTGATTTGGCAAGTTGCCACTAAAGCGAAGAAGTACACCAGTGGTATCGATATAACGGTGTGGATATCTTTGAAAAGGACATCAATCTAACCAACTGCCCTCAATTCCGTCCTATTGTGAAATATTGGACAGTAGTCAAACAGAAGTTAAAGAAGAGCGGGAAGTTGACTCTAGATGCAACAAAGATGAAGAGATGGTGAAACAAAATAGTTACTAAGAATGTTCAAAATATAATAGGAGGTATTCGAAAAAAAGTTCGAGATTTTGTCAATACTAAATCGAAATATGTATCTATATTTTTTCTATAATGTGCAAAAAAATTACCATCATTACGAGTGCTCGACATGTTAATTTCATTTACATGGTTCCGGCATAGATCCGTATTTTTGTCTTCAAATATTAAATGACCAAAGCTTTAGACGCAACATATTCAAAAAAAGAGACAATGCAGACTAGCCAATATACTTTCCTGAAAACCGAGAATCTAACAAGACCGTAATGATTATGATAACTTGATCAAAAAGCAGAATTATCAACTACGACTAAATTGAAATTTGAAGGATTGGAACGTCTCCTAACACCGAGAAGCCTTAGATGGCAGGTAAAAGTGACTTGATCAGCTTCGGGCATAAGATACTGACAAGAATTAGCTTTTTTACCAGGGAAGGAGGCATTTTAATGCTTCACTGCCCTACAATTAAGTTTCGAGAATCTTATAGTTCACTTTGTGATTAAAATGCCGCCGTAAGCATTGATGCAATCCACAGGGCTAGAGAGCATATTTTCAATTTTCAGTGTTGTTGTTATTCCATAAAGGATTGTAAAAACATAGGAAAGAAAACCTTAATTTCCATCGACTCACTGATACTGTTCTTGACAACGGAGCTGATTTCGAAATGTAATAACATAACATTCCAAAACCCAAAGGCTATGAATCAGATCACTATATTGTCGTTTCTTTAGCTTTTTTTTCAAAACCCCTGTTCAATGAATGGAACTCAAACAAAACAGAAGCTTTTGAATGTCAATGTTGGATACCAAAAGATCACGTCCTAAATACTTTTGCTTTTTATCTGCATCCCCAATTAGCGGAATATACTGATCAGAAGCATTCTAAAGTCATATCGAAACATATTCCAGTAGTGATTGCGAAACCATTTGATTCTGATGGCAAATAAAAAAAAATATCATATCGAATGCACTCTACCAGATTTGCAATCCCTTTTTTTTTTGGTTACGAAAACAGAATTTCAAATCAAGTAATGGACCACGTTGAATAACCTTCTGACCAACGAATCACGCTGCAGGTATTAAAAAGCAACCAAATGCTAATAAAATAAAACATCCTCTCTAGGTGGACAGGCCCAGCTGGAATGTTTGCTATTCACATGCATTGCTGGCAAATTTCAACCTTCAACGTCAACTATGTAGGTTATTGGATTTGCGTGCATAGAGCACACTTTTTTTCTGTAGCTGCTCTTCTCATGGACAACAAAAAACCCCGATGTATAAAGTGAATTGAATTCCCACCTCAGGCCCCCTCGTAAAATACAGATTCCGGGCTTCCCATTGCCAAAACTGCATATAGTTTTTGAAGCAATAGAGAAACCCTGAATTGGCGAAAATTGGATGATCGAATTACGAGTGGAGAAAAAAGTTCAACCATCACAAGCCACAATGGAAAAGTGCTTTCTAGGGCTTGGTTGAAATAAAATAAAACCTTTAATCAAATTTATCATCAAATCAACCATCTCCCACTTTCAATGACCAATCGAACGGAAGAGCTCCAAAATAAAATTTTAATTCCACCGTCACTTTTTGCGCAACTCTAATTTCTGTTGGTTTAGCCTAGATGGAGAGAGAACTTTTTCAATGGCTACATGCTACTCTTCAGTGAAATTGAAGTAGAATCTATTCTAGTGGTAAGTATATAGAAAGAAAAACCAATTGCCGTCTCGGTTCGTCGAATTTCCGGTCTGCTCTAGGGGGAGTGCAATGAGAAGCCACCCACCACTGAAAGCAACGTGGCGAAAGGCAAGAAGAAAAAAAATGAGAAACGAGACACTTGAACATTTTTAAACAAATTAAAGAAAATAAAATTCCACTCGACTAAATGCTGCTATCGGATCGATTCGACGAACCTCGAAACGATGTGGATGAATGGGCTCAGTCGAGAACACGAAGGAAAAAAGCTCCTGCGCCCACTGTGGCAACACGGAGGAGATTATTACATTTGTCAAATAAGATTAACTTTTGTTCGAGTGGGTTTTAGCTCTTTCCCACTTCTCTGGCGCTTGAGTGGGACAAGGGTTTGGGAGAGGCTGCTTGAAGCGTCACGTTTTATTGGAAAATAAGTTTTCGGCTCAATTGAGTTGGCTTTTCCCGGGGATTTCTGCAGAACTCGTGCGGGTGGGTTTCATGAAAGCTAATATGAATGAATTAAAAAAAAAAGTGCGATGGAATAGGTTTAGTTATATGAAGATGTCTGGGTGCGGATTTTTGACCACTGTTTGTTTTTGAAATCCATGTAAGAAATGTTTTTAGAATTTATGGTTTTTACAAGAACTTGCGTATTCGTTATTTGCTGATTGTATTATGATACCGGGACTCCCTTAGTTTTTTTGTTAAGGAAAATTTCTCAAAATTTTAGCGCAATCAGTTGCGAACTTGCACTACAGTGCCTTTTTGTAGTTTCTTTTGGAATTACTTTGGGAAAACCAAACTGTTTGTTTACAACCTTCCAGCTTAGTTAAACAGCACATGAAAGTTCTGACTATAAACTATCAATATAGTGTCGAACATAACATCATCGCTGTACAAAAAAATTCGATATGGTGTAATATTTGACCGACTATTTAGAACGAAATGTTAACAATATGGAGGAGGAAGTCCCATGCTCCCTATCCAAATCATTTCACTTGGGTGCCCTGGTGGTCCCTCCTTTTCCCCAGTATTTGTTATTTAATATAATGTTATATTTAGTATATTTGTTTGTGGTCATTTGATTGCCTACCTTGTGTTAGATAATTTGGCTGCAAGTAAGGATTGTTTATTATTCTTCATTATTGTAACTGTCTATCAGGACCAAGGGTGATATTGTTATAGCAAAATTTGCCTCTCTGACTGCACTTAATTTTTGCATTTCAGCTACTTGAATTGTGAAAAATAGAGTGAAAATCAATTTTTTATAATCCATTGTTGTTTTGCTTACCTTTGACTAAACTTCGATTGTTAGTACCTCTTCTTATGTATGACATGTTTTTGATTGCTGTAATTTTGTTCTTGGTTCGTTCCTCATTTTTAATCAAAGGTTTTATGCGTGATGCACAGTTAGTCGAACTGCTTTGTAGTAAATTTGAGAAAAATGTATACTTTCACTATTTGCTTGAGTCTATTTCGTCTATCCCATTCAACCCAAAATGAGAATATTAAAATTCGTGAAGAACTCATTCACCTGAGGTTTCTTTATTCCTACTCATTGATGAACCTTTTATTATCAAACCTTAATTTTGTTTTAATTTTAAATTTTAATTTTTTATTTTTTATGAGAGTTCTTGTTAGGGTTCTAGTATTTCAAAATTATCTTTTGTGTTAAGGTATGATTTTTCTTATTATTGTTTTTTCTAAAGCCTAAGGGTAATGTCTAAAATATTGTATTAATTTCGTATTTTCGTAGGCTGAGTATTTTTGTGCAAATTTTTTTTTCTGCACATATGTTTGTATTTTTTTTTTTCATGTGCTTTGTACCTTGAATATTGTATCTTTTCATGCAAAAAGGGTGTCCACAATGAAATTGCCACACTATGAAATTGCTCTAACTTTTTAACCGTTGGGTAGATTAATGAAAATTTGGGTGGATTTAGTTCATAGTGCATTATTCACATCCTGCAAGTTTTAAAGTCCTGTGATCAAAACTCGCGGAAATGGAGTCGAAAGAACAGCTCGTGCGTGATAAAATCTTACGCATTCATCACGAGAACAAGGATCTCTCGCATCGTTCCATCGCTAAAACGTTGGGAATTGCGAATTCCACGGTGTCGCGAGTGATTAAGCGGTTGGAGGAACGGTTGACCACCGATCGGAAGCCCAGAAGTGAAGGAAAAAGTATTCCGCACAACACCAAAAATCACAACCGCGTAGTTGGGGCCTTCAACCGAAATCCGAACGCCTCCGTTCGGGATGTGGCTAAGAAGCTGCACCTAAGCCGAAGTTTTGTCCAGAAGGCCAAAACTAAGGCTGGGCTTCGAACGTTCAAGGTACAAAAGGCCCCTAATCACGACGAGAAGCAGAACAAGTCCGCCAAAACCCGTGCCAGGAAGTTGTACCTCAACATGCTGACGAAAGTTGAATGCTGCATCATGGACGACGAAACATATGTGAAGGCCGACTTCAAACAGATCCCCGGCAACCTGTTTTTCACGGCCAAGGATAAGTTCAGCGTTCCGGAGCATGTCCGCACTCAGAAGATGTCCAAATTTGCGAAGAAATTCCTGGTTTGGCAAGCCATCTGCACGTGCGGGAAGCGGAGTGCACCTTTCGTGACCCAGGACACGATGAACGGACAGGTGTACATAAAAGAGTGCCTCCAGAAGCGGCTGCTTCCTCTCCTGAAGGCCCACAACGTCCCAACAATCTTCTGGCCGGATTTGGCCTCATGCCACTACTCCAAGGACGTGCTGAAGTGGTATGCGGACAATAAGGTCAATTTCGTGCCGAAAATGTTCAACCCTCCCAACACTCCGGAGCTCCGCCCCATCGAGAAGTACTGGGCGATTATGAAGCAGCACCTTCTTAAACGACCTAAGGTAGTGAAGACAGTCGAGGAACTGAAGAAAGTATGGGTTTACATGCAAAAAACGGTTGATTCACAGGTTGTGCAGAATCTTATGGCCGTGGTTAAGGCCAAGGTGCGGGAATTTGCGTATGGACTGTAAATAAAATACGAGTAAAATGGTAAAATGAAGTTGAATAGTTATTTCTCAATCCCTGAAAATTTGATGGCAATCGGATGAAAACTCGAATTTTGCGAATCAATTTTGTGTGTGGCAATTTCATCGTGGACACCCTTTATATTACAATCCCAGAAAAAAACCAATTAACCAAACCTACCTTAATCATTTTTTTTTTTATTCTTGTGTCAAATATTCGGCTTTCACCCTATTTCTAACAGTAATTCATGTTTCTTTCCAATATATGTACTCCTTTTATTTTTCTTTGTTTCCTGCAATGTTTCCATGTCCGAAATTTCGCTCTCTAATTTCTTGTATATTTCGCCTGACTTTTTTTAAATATCTCCTTATCCTTCGCCAATCGTTTCCATTCTTCACTGCTTATTTCCCTATATCTACTTCAATCTTGTTCTAGTAAGTCTTTTCACGTTAGGACAAGTACTTCGTTTTTCGTGTTGAATTGTAGTTTGTAAGCTTATTCAAGTGGATGTAATTCTACTCTTCTCAGAATGTGACCATAATAACTTATTCTTCCTACTCTTGCTCTCCTATTTATTGTTTTTCCTTCCAACAATGTCAGTGCATTAAATTTAACATTTGTTGGTTTCTTACAAGAACCAATGGACGCCAATTTTTAAACCCAAAATCCATCTTTTGTTCGCCTTCCTGATACCTCAGTTCGATACCCATATTGTTGCATATTTAACGCATTTCTCCACACTAAAAAAAATATTTCACTTAGCTACTGCTGGAAGCACATATTGATATTTTTCAATACTAAAACAAGTGATTTTTACACGAACTTTGAGTAGAGGAATACATTCTAATTGACTTATCATTTACATTGCAGAAGACACATTAGAGTCACCTTATTTTGCAAAGCATTTTTCACTTCCTGAATCACATAAAAGTTATGTGAATTTTGGGTTGATATTTCCCACTGATTATTTAAATTTTTATGTTGGTATAACACCAATGGCGGTCATCTTGGATTTCAAACTTCAGTGATTATGTGATTTTTAAACAATGTGGTACTTCTTTTCAAATTCTCTGTCATTTTAATGTGTGAAATGATCTGGTTTGATCTGGAGTACCCTGAGCATGACCGAATTCTTCGCACTCACTGCTACTTGGAGCAACCATACCGGCCCGGTACTTAACCTTTTTTTAGCAGCACAACATCTACGTCACACCGCACCGGTCGCTGCTACAATCGCTATCAAAATAGCAGCTTCGGGTGCTCTCGGGAAACTTCGGGTGCTCAAATATAGCAAATAAAGAATAAATATAAATTTAAATAAACTCATTAAAATTTAACTATCAGTAAACAAAAACTTTACAGTGACTTGACATTTTATGTAAATTAAAAACCATAACACCATTATTTTTATTGAGCTTTGAGAGTATGAATAACTCTTCTTCAGTGTTCAAATATTTATTTTCAACAATAGCTTATATATTCCAGGATTGTATTTTAGTTTATTGCAAAAAGATGTATTATTTTAATTAATAACTGAACCCAGTGCAAGCGTTGCTACGCATGCAACTTAATGAATGGAAATTCAATAGAACTGGCGTGTTCATGGTTGTTTTCAGAATGTTTGTTTCCTAATGTGTCACTTCAATTATAAAGTTTAACCTAAGCTTATCCTTGTGCATAATGTAGCACTGAGTGTAGCTCAAGCATCTCTCTTTCATGACTAAAAAGAGGTTTAAGCTTCTATCAGAAAATGCCTCTTACCTGAGAAATACATAATACGAGATTTTGTTACCTCATGTTTGGATGAAATGAGCATGTTATTAGCATGAGAAACTCACTCCCCTTCCAAAATACCCTTCTATTAATGTAATTATAAACTTTATGATAATAAAATATTTTATAAGGTACGATCCATTCTGATTTTTTTAATTGAAATAAAGATTAAATGAATAACTTAAAAAACTTAGGTGATATTTTTAATTACAATAATCAATTTGATATGAAAAGTCAAAATTAAAAATAACAATTCCAATTAAATTATAATGAATCCTAGAGAGTTTCAGATATTTAGTGGAATACCTGTAACTAGAAATCAAAAGAAAAATTAGTATTTTCCATTTAATTCCAACTACCTTTGCTTATCTTGACAGATACGCGTATTTCGTCTACAATGTGCAGACTTCTTGTCTCGTACCAATTACTCGACTAGACGAAATACGCGTATCTGTCAAGATAAGCAAAGGTAGTTGGAATTAAATTGAAAATACAAATTCTTCTTTTGATTTCCAGTTATAGGTAAATTATAATATTTTTGAAATTATAAATATCTTTACAACATCATGGGATCCCAGTAATACACAGCAATTTCAGCTAGAACCGAAGATGTGAAGAGAAAGTGTCGATAGGTCTGATAGCGTTCGACAGGCTGTGAAATTGAATATAAGTAGTTTGAAATTGATGGTAGGGCTGTTATGCAGCATTTCGAAGTAAACACACACACATCCTCATGCGGGGTAAGTCAAAGCAGGAACGGATCCGTCATCTTGACTGGCAAAATAGTATGCGCTTGATCGTGCTCAAATACCTCTAATGCACTGTGGTCCACAATGCCAACTTATCTGAAGGGATACATTTTCCGCCTAATTTTTTTGAGCAAAATTCAAGCTGAACAATGCATTACGTCCTAAGTAACATTGAGAGGTTCTCTTCGTAGACATTCTCTTTGGTTATTTGACTTATCTATTAAACGATTTGCGAATGCGTTCGACGTATTGGATCCTTAATCACACTTTATACTACCGTATTGTATGTTTTAAGCACTTGAACATGTTTTTACACAGCCGTAGGAACGCAAAGAGAAAGTTGACAAAGAGAGTCCCTCAATGTTACTTAGGACCTAATGCATTGTTTAGCTTGAATTGTCTTCCACAAAGTTGTTTCTCATAACAAGGCGCTTCTGGTGGTGGGAATGAAAACTAGGGTGGTTTTTATTTTCAGAGAAATCGAAACTCTAACTGTTTTATTTGCAGAAATAAAGGCAAACATTGTCGCGAAAAGTTGTAGAACCAATAATTTCAAACAACTTTGATTGTATATTTTTTTCTGTACCTTTTGATATGACCGAAAAAGAGCATTTTTAATAATGTTGCTTAGGGCGCCCCTACAAAAATCAGTTAATTTTCTGTTACTTTTTTATTTCAAATTTTTCAGCAAAGTTGTCTTACCAATGATTCTTGAGCAATAAAAGTTACAACTTTTTGTGTGCTGAAATTGTCTCTATCGTATGTCAAACATAAGTAATTATGGTTTTTATAAACAAAATAGGCCTTTTGCAAATGTTGTCTTTTTTGGTTGGGGCTAACCAAAAAAATATTTCTTAACAGAATTTGGGAGGATTTTTATTGTTGCAAATCATGTTTGAAAACTGAAGATTGAGATTTGAAGATTTTTTTCAAATTGATTAAAACACATTTGAAATGGGCGTAATTTTATAAGAAAATCTTTAATTACTCGATAACGGAGAGCGACATGGGCAAGACTTACACGTCAAAACTTTTATCTTTTCAAGTTATAAAAATCATTTGAAGACAACGTTGTTGGAAAATTTTAAATAAAAAGTTAGAGCAAACACTGGAAACCCTAAATTATCTAAGGAAAACTCTCCTGAAGAATGTTTTACTTCCGAGATTGATGATGAGTAATTTTGCAATAGGATTCTTCTGCTGTTTGACCACAGTAGTTCAACCGTGTTCAGTTAGTGGTTCAAAGTGCGAATTTAGCTGGAAAGATACATTTTTAGCCTAAGTTTGAAGTTTTGGAACAAGATTGTCTTCCACAAAGTTGTTTTTAATAACAAGGCGCTTCTTTTGATGTGAATGAAACCTAGGGTGGTTCTTATTTTCGCAGAAATTGAAAATCTAACTTTTTTTATTTGCTGAAATAAAGGCAAACATTACTCGAAAAAGTGGTAGAACAAATAATTTCAAGCAATTTTGATGTGATAAGTTTTTCTGTACCTTTTGATATGACCAAGTAAAAGCAGTTTTTCCTACGTAGCTTAGGATGTCCCTATTAAAATCAGTTATTTTGCTGTAACTTTTTTATTTGAAATTTTTCGCTTTCTGAACCACTGTGGAATGGCACAGAATGGTTCAAGCGATTTGAAATTTCTGTTTTACACTCCCCAAAGACCACATGTTATGAAAATCAATTTCCAATTAGAGTTTTTGGATACACAACTATTAATTTACCGGTAATGTTTTTCTCGACGTTGTTTAATAAACAACCTTTGGAAGAAATGCGGTAAGATGTTGTTAGCTGATCCTCGATACTTTCTTTTCACATCTTTGGTTCTTGCAGAAAATGCTGTCCACTACTGGAATTCCATGAATTTGGGAAGGTATTTCCAATTTCATAAACATTATAATTTAATTAGCGCACTTTACGCAATAGAAACATAATGTATGTAACATTAATTATTTTAATAGTATCCTCCTCACACAAACCTTTTCTTGTGGTTCGGGTCTCTTATCGGCTTTTGAGGCCAGATCATCGTTGCTTGAATCCGATAATACACAAAAAAATTTGAATCTTAACTGACGCGTAAGAAGGTCCATATCATGTCACGCAGTAAGGGGGAGGGTTGAAAAACGTGACGATCCATACCAAAAAATTTGTGGTCCTACAAAAACGTGACATTGGGGAGGGGGTTAAAAATCAATTTTGCGTGACGTAATTAATGGACGTTCCTAATGTTACTCCTCGATAATTTGTAAGCCATAGCAAGCGTGAACAACGAAATCGCTTGCAATATTTCAATCAAAAGACTACATTCAGGAGTTATGTGGCTCAAACTCTGGAGAAATATCCAATGAATTTATGCCAAATCTAGCATTCCATTTATGTGCATTAGATACCTCAGAAATTTACATGTTGTTTTCAAACTGTGTATGTACGAACAACTGCTAATTTCCAATTTGGAAGATCAGCTGAATGGTCAGCAAAAGGTATTGCAATGTTTCTATACAAATTTCAGATACTAAACATTTGAAACTCCCAGGCGTGGCATACATTAGCTGACATCCTTCGCATATAGACTATATACTTGATATCAGCATTTAACACCTATAGTTTCTCACTGGAAATAATGTGCATGGCATTCGATATCAAGATACTCAATGTCACGTAATATAGGTTGTAATGTAAACGGTGCTCGAGGTTTATCTGTGAGAACAACGACCGGTATGGTGATGGGTAACGGTTGCTCTTGAATATTCGTGAAAGGTGCTTGGTTTCGCTGCAATAAACATGGAAACCTAAATAAATGAATTTCACTGGTACTGAAGCCAGCTTGACGTGCCCGCAAAAACAGATCTCAGACTCCCACTGAACTTCTCTGTCAAGACTCGAAGCTAAAACTCGTGTTTATTGTGGTTATAAAGCCTGTTCACGCTAAATTTCGGACATCAAAATAATAGCAGCAAAAAAAAAACTTACACATAATTCAACAAAACCGATTGATTATTTCACAATAATAAAGTTATATCTACATGATAAACAGTTGATCAAGATGTCAATCCTTCTTTCTGTACAATTCGCGAACTTTCTGTGGTGCAGACGCATCAAGCACTTACGGTATCCTCAGATTCGCCTGCCGTGAAGATTCTCCATCTTCTCTTGTAATCATCGGTACCATTTGCTTTCTTCTTAGTTTCGAAGAGTTTTCGCTTGACTAGAGCCCAGTTCTTCTCTATTGGGCAAAGTTCTGGACAGTTTGATGGATTGGCTGTTTTTGGCACGTATTTGACCTCTTGTACCTTATACCATTTCAGGATAGATTTCGTATAGTACCAGAAGCCCAAATCAGACCAAAACAGAGCTGGCTAGTCATTGTTTCTGATAAATGGTAGCAATGGCTTTTGCAGACATTCTTTCTCGTACACATCCTTATTGATAGTGCCGGTAGAGACGAAATTTTCAGGTTTTCGACCACAACTACATATGATCTGCCAAATCAAACACTCTCTTCGGGGATTTGGACACTTTCGTTAGTCCGAAATGCTCAGCAACGGCGTTCCTTTGCATTGCGATATAAAAACCAGACTCGGAAGCCTTCCAGTACGTATGCTTCGATCAGCCTGATTATGATACGAGAAAGTCTTTGCAACCTATTAGTGTAAAGACTCCTTTGCACGACTTTTTGCAGATAAATTTTGCTTGTCATCATGGTTGGGCACCGTTTTTACTTTGTACGCCTTCACTCATTGCCTCTGCTTCGCTTTTTGTAGGTATGAGTTTGACTTCCCAACTTTGCGAGCCACATTTCGCACAGAGAGATTGAGAATTTTTTTGCAATAATGGCTACCACCTTCTTGTCCATTTGTCGGGAGTATACATTTTGATTTGTTCCACTTCCAACCTAATGATCCACAGTCAAGCGCTCGTCAAATGATTTGCAAACACAAATCACGATACTTTTAGGTAGTTTTAATTTCTTGGCAAGATCGCATACAGATAAATTCGAATTTTGCCGCCATTCGTACAAAATGCGTTTGCGCATTTTACATGATTAGACGTTATTCACTGAATGTAACAAGAATGCAAATATGTTGTACCACGAAATAAAGTGGGGAGTTATATAAGTGAAAAGTTACAGCAATCCGCGAATTATTTCAAGATTTACACTACAAGAAAAGTGTCTGAAACTTAACGTGTACAGTCCTTATCCTGTATTTTCATTTTCTTTAACACATTTTTAAAATGTATTCGAGCTTATTGAACATCCTGTAGAGGTCTACATAATATCCGAAGGGCTCACCTCAGGAGTTTCGAATTCCGAGATATTGTAAATTATTTTGAAATGCCACAATGAACTCCTCGCATCAGTGGCGAGTGACTATCTCCAACATAGTGTCTGAAGTGATCGATGGCCAGTAGGACTACGAGTCACTCCTTGCCACTGCTGATCCAGCAAACATCAAAGCTGAATAATCGTGTGTTCAATGATGTTCGTTGAGAACAATTGAGCATTTTGCTGAAGTATCCAAGTACTCTAGTCTCTCCACTTTGGTTCTGAACTCATACGGCATTTGACTCTATGATGAATGACTTCGTGATGTGGATCCGACACCAGCACCGAATTCAATTTTTTGAAAGCATACTTCTACTTACTCAGATCACCAGAATTCTCTTTGTTCTTCACGAGATTCGTAAACCTTCACTCTGCCACGATCGAAGTAAGCCGTGCTAAAGAAAATCTGACGTGTTATTTTTCTGCTGTGTTTGCATATTCAAAGATACACACTAAGGAAAAGTCATGTAAATTTAGGTCTACTTGGATGCACATTGAATGAGCGACCCATTGGACAGAAATTTACGTGTTTTCTGAAAAATTACATGACAGTTCTAACTAAAATTGAAATTTTACATGCGATGATGTAAAAGTTAGTTATGATACACAAAATTAGATGTTTTAAATGTACCTATCGCTTCTGTAGTTTTAAATGCATTGCGTAATCATAATTAATTTAGATTAAGTAAGATTCAAAACTTGATTCTCAAACATCATTTTAACTTTTTCCGCAAATGGCACGAAAGGATCGTGCTGGGAAAATCGTACTCTATTTTTTGAAATAATGATCCTGGAGCGGTTGTCACAAGAATATCTCACTTTAAATGCGTATTAAAAACTAAATTTCGGACTTCGCGAAGATGCAAAAAAAATTGCCCGTTAGATGCTTTAGATGGCCAGAAAATAAGCATCCTCGGCGGGCATATGTTACGTCTAATTTGTATAATTCATAACTGAGTGTCTGACAGTGATAAAACATTTAGATTTTCTTTTGTTTCTTTGGCGATGCCGGTGCTTTCCTGACATCCTACGAAGGATTTGAATTCCACTTTTAAAGAAACTGCGCACTGGCATACTTCTAAATTTCGACTTACGTGAATGTGTTTTCAATAATTTGTGGTGTCTCCGCACATCAAATATAAAGTTTATCAAAAAATTACGGATAAACTTATCACGACATGTGAAATCGTGATGTGATGCCGAGGAAAATTACTTTGCCTGTATTTCAATGCGTTATTAGATGTTTCAAATGAGGATTTAAGAATTCATCCAAATGAACATAAAACGGAAGCATATGTAAATTTAGGTTTCAAAATATTTACAGGTTGTAAGGATTACGTCATGAAGAAAATTCATTATTTTTAAGAGTGTATAAACAAGCAGTTTGTTCTACTCACCACTGACAGTTTATTTATTCAAATATTACATCTATACTACACCCATTGAGACATTTGCATGTACACATACATTAATTCATCGTCTTTCTAGTATTCAATATTACAACTGAGTTTGCAACAAAAAATAAAATGACCATCAATATTATATAGTAAGACCTGTGGCTGGTTGAAACTATCGATGGTTAAATTTCAACAAGTGGAAGACGTTCAATTGCTTCGAATGATTATCATAGGTTCCAATTTTTCACGATTTCACAATCGAGTCAAATGTTTTTGGATGTTTTGCTGAATCCGTTATTTGATATACATATTAACTTTCATTAACTCTCATAGCTGAACATATGATTAAAGTACCCTATCTTAAATTGGTTCTTTTTAACATAACTGCATTTGAAAACATAATTTCAAGACCTGAATTGATATTAATTTGTTGAATAAGCATTCCATAGTAGTTTTTCAAATGGAAGCCATATTAATTGAACTTTCCTTAAGTCATACAAATTGAACTTTCCTTCAACTGAAACTCGAAGAAAACAACATTTGGCAGTTCATATGAAAACTGTGTTTGGTTCGTTTTTGAAACATATTAATCATTCCACAGGTCAGATGCTCGAATAATATTTGGATAATAAATCAAAAAATAATGCTCCCGCTCAAGATCTTTTTTGAACTGTGTTTGGTACAAATTTTGATGATGACTGATTAAATAATGAAACACAAGAATGTTTATTTAAGTAACACAATGTTGTTGCAGCAATCTCAGAAACCGGACAAGTTCTTCTTCATTACCCGTTCTTATATTTTCAGGCATTCTTCAGTGAGCGAGTGATGGTGCTATAACCATAAGTAATAGGGAGCTAGGACTATGGTTAATGCTAAAGTTCCAACCGTTTGAAGAGAAATGGAGCATCATTTAACCTTCTTAGACCATTTTTAAATACATTTGCTCTGTACACCAAACAGGACATTCTGTTCAACTATTCTCTCCGACTATTCATTTCCTTTTTCCTTTGATATCAACTGAAGGCTGCATGGGTTCCCATGTCTTCTTAAGGTAGATACCAAATGCTCCCTATCACCAACGGTTGCAAGAACGTGGCCAGGTGAGCGATTGAGGAGTGTGGAGATTATTGCGCGAAGAAACGTATCAGTTATAGTTATAGTTATAGAACGTATCAGTTAATAGTTATCACTTCAATTATTTCCATTTTATTATGGGTGAGTTTATTCTAAGGTGGACTTGGACTCCGAAGGACGCTAAGATCGAACAAAGTTCGCCGAACCACAAAGTTAACCATCTACAAGACATTAATTAGACCGGTAGTTCTCTACGGCCACGAAACATGGACATTGCTAGTGGAGGACCAACGCGCCCTTGGAGTCTTTGAACGGAAGGTGCTGTGTACCATCTACGGTGGAGTGCAGATGGAAGACGGAACGTGGAGGAGGCGAATGAACCACGAATTGCACCAGTTGCTGGGAGAACCTTCCATCGTACACATCGCAAAGATCGGCCGACTACGATGGGCTGAGCATGTCGTAAGAACGTCGGACGACAGCCCTGTGAAAATGGTTCTCGAAAACGAACCGACAGGTACAAGAAGAAGAGGCGCGCAACGAGCAAGGTGGATCGATCAAGTAGAAGGCGACCTGCGGACCCTCCGCAGACAGCGAGGCTGGTGAGTGACAGCCATGGACTGAATAGAATGGAAACAACTTCTGTGTGCAGCAGAGGCCACGCCGGCCTTAGTCTGATTGGTAAGGTAAGTCATTCTAAGGTGGACACTTTGATATCGCCTCAGAGTATTCATTTCTACTCCCAGCTCGCCTGGTCGCGGAGTTGCATTGCAATACTCTTGAAATTGCTGTGACTTTCGTCTGATTTAGTCTCATGTTGAAAAACTAAAGGACAACGCTTGTCCTCACAAGTTGCCTTGTCCTCAAAAATGTTTATGCCACAAAACAGGATACCAGGTTTACAGTTGTGCAAGTTAGTGCTTCAATGCAACAGAATAATTACGTTGAAGTTTGGATGGTTGATCGAGCGGTTTCCATTTAGGATCCATATCACTCTTTGAAGTTTAACTAGAGAGGTCAACAATGAGAATAAAGAAGTTGACTGAAAGATTGTAATTCGTCACTGCGTTCCGTTTTTATACTTTCTTTATCGACATTCTCTTTAGTCCTAACCCAAACACCTTATCGGTTATTTTTGTAACTGAGCGATTCCACGAACAAGTGGGAAATTTTTCCAGTTTTTATTTTTGTATTTTGATTTGCATGAAACCTTGCATACAAGTTTTTGGGGAAGAAAAACGCCGTTTCGCATACTTGGTTCGCCATTTTGAATCTAGCCTTACTTATGAGAAGGGCCTATGAAAAATGCACATGATATCTTCAAAAAATTGTATCTCGGAAACGATTTGTCCGATTGGTTTAGGGTCTTCGGCGAAGTTTTAGACAATTGTTGGTGCTATATGAAAAAAAATATGCACGGTAAAAAAGTTTGATTTTTGTGTTTGAACTAAAATATAGATTTTCCTTAAAAGTAACCTGTCAATAATTTTTAAATTATTCTAATGTTATAGCTGATTTAAAATGCTATCTAGTGCACAATGAGTTGTTCTGAAAAAAAAATAGGTAACAATGAAAAAAAAATTTAAAAAAAATTACAATTTTCAAAAAAGCTATTAAAAAAAGTCAAAATAGTTTGTCATTCCAATTTTATGAAAGAACATCAAATTTGCAAGCAAAAAGTACTTCGGTCACATTTTTTTAAGATGCACCGTTTAGAAGATATTACTGATTTAATATTGATTTTTTTGATAACTTAATAAGTTTTGGCCCTTTTCGGATGTATTTTGTGTTTTTTTAGTTTCAAAAGTATTTTTTTCAGAAAGATTGGTAAATTTTGAGTTAAAATGACAGTAACAACTTAAAGATTCGAGTGAAACTCTCGCCTTAAAAGTCAAGGGGTTTCCAACAGCATTGATTACTTGTCACTCTACCCAAAGTTACTATGATTACTCAGTGATTACAAAGATTATTGCGATTACTGATGATTACTTATGATTACTCATGATTAACTCATGATTACTTGATGATTACCTATGATTACATGCGTGATTCTTGATTACTTCCCATAAATTTGACATTGCTACTCAAAAAAGGGTTATTTTTATTGTTGTGCTCAAGATTATGTTAGGTCGGAAATAAACCAGTAATGGTTACAACTGAATTTTGCACCAAAATCGTGGTTTCCACGGCTCAATATTCATGACTTTTCATGACCAAGTTTGTTTCAGGTCGAAAATAAACCATTGACCACGGTTCATCGGTGGCTTTCCACGGAAGAAATCCTCAAACAAATGTTTTTATCAAAACAAATTACAATGTTATCACTGAAATCTCTCTTAAGCAAATTAATTGTTATCACCGAAACCTCGTCTTCGTGATTCTTCATGGTCAAGATAATTTGAGCTCGGTAATAATTAATTGATCAACATGGTCCTTAGTGCCCACCTTCACTCAGTTTTTTTTTCGAGAAATCAATGTTTATTACAATACGATTAGTAAGACGGCACAGCTTCTTCGTGATTTTTCATAGTTTATTGCCCTGTCATCACTGGAATTGATCACTGACCACATTGGCCTCAGTGGCATTCCGGCTGCCAGGGAGAAACCCATATTATGGAATTAATTTATTTTCACCCTGTTACCATTTGTTAGAGGGCTTAATATTCATGTTTTTCCCACACTCAAGGATCATTTCATTCGGGACTAGATCACTAACCACCCTGGTCCGTGGTTTCCATGATTCTGAGTATCTTTACTCGCAGTCCTTTGAGAATATTGGGGAACGCGCACGAGAATTTTCGATATTCTACGAGTTTCTTTGTTTACAAAACAATTTGTCGATTTGTAAAATCAGCCGCTCACAATTTTAGGGAAAGGCATAAATGCCTAGCATTTGAGGACTGGGAGGAGGCTTCATATTGAGTCGTGACAAAAAACGTTACAAGAGGAGAAGGGGCTGGTATTGAAATGCTAAATACTATGTGTCATTCCAAATGATATTATGAAAATTAGTGTTCTCATTAGATGACGCAAAATCATATGGTAATCACATGGCTATCATATATTTGTATTTTGTCGAAATTCTAGACGCAAAACTTATGATGCTCGTACGAATAGTTTGCTCTGTGTAGTATATCGCAGAAATAGAATAGAAAATAGAAAAAGAAACAAAATTTGTGATGCAGCTGTTAACCTTGGCTCTTGGGAGTTCAATTCTAGACAAAATAGTCAAAAGGACGAAAGTAACATTTGTCAAACAATGACTTCTAGCGTATTTTTCTGGGATCTGCTTGCTCCCACAAACAAAATAGCACCAGAAACAGGTAACAAGGAGTTAGTACCTTCCCGTCAGTAGTGGATATAGATGTTAGCATCCTGTCATTTCCAGGAAATTTACGTTTTAAGTCATTGTTTACAATTGTTACTTGCGACCTTTTGACGATTTTGTCTAGAATTCTATTTAGTTGTGATATGTTGTGTCAAATGCTGCTGGAAAAGTGAGGGAAGTGGGGTACGCCCGTCCTCTCAAGCTTTTTGATTATCTTAAAACAAGCTTTTGAGTTGTCTTTTCATGGCCTTGCTGACTTTATGAATAACACATGTACTGGTTTCAAACTGTTATTGAAATTTCTTTCGCACTGACACTCTTTACAAAACAGTTGTTTAACATGCAAACATTTACATTTAGTTAAATGATATGTTTGGGAAGCGTAGTGAATATTGACAGGAGGTAGTCTATAAATGCGTTATTCTATTTCTTCAAAGTTCATAATGCTGGTACAATTCAATGATATCAACCAAATGTCTTCAAGTTTGCACAAGCTGTGACAACTGTCATTAAATCATGAAGAGTGAACATTTTTGGCCTTCTCCTGAATACCCGGTACTTCAAACAGGGCGGTGATGGTCCAGTTCCCATTACGGGTTTCTTCGAGGGCCGGAGATGACCATTGTGGTACATGGTTTATTTCCTACCTAACAATATCTTGATCAGGAAAAATTACAAATATTGAGCCGTCGAAACCATGATTTTGGTGCAAAGACTAAATAATCCATATTACAGGTTTCTCCGGAAGACATTCCGACGGCCATTGAAGATCAAGATGGTCGGTGATTCAATTCCTGGTTGAAATAGTCATTCGGTCATAAAATCCAGGTAGTGTCTTGAACAGCGATCGGTGTCAATTGCAAACAATGCACTAGATTTTATCGATAGATAGCCAACCATGATGTACATGTTTACATCCACGCTCTGTCACCAACCACCGTACACGCTTTTTGAAATACAAAATAATCAAGGAAGATACTAAAGGAGACAAATGTTTATGTGAATTTAAGAAACAATTCTGTCAGTCTTCGAACTAGTTGACTATTTTTTACATAATATATCAATAACTCGTTTTATAAAATAGATAACGTTTTGAAATTTTCTACAAAGTTATGTGTTATGATGTAAAACATGTTCTTGTAGAACAAAGTGTCTGTTGATGCACAATGTAAAATTTGGTAGCGTACCCATGTAGCATCGCATTTTCGCCCGTTTGAGCGAAAATATGTAGCGCAACTGGCAACCCTCGGCTGTTGGCGTTCGAGTTTTCATCTTCGTCTCGGCATCACCACCCTTAGCTTAGCTTAGATCACTATCATTAATTATCATCAGCATGCTTATGTAGCTCGAAGTAAAACTTCTAGAAAAAGTTCGAAGAAATTGCTCGAAGTCAAACTTTCAGAAAGTAAAAGTTTTAGAACAGTTGAAGTAAAACTTCTAGAGAACTTTTTTTGTTAAAATATTCCTTGAGATCCGAGCAATAAATCAAATATTACAGCGTTGTGAAGCACACCTCTTCACGGCCGCATAAACTGAACTTGAAACCTAAATCTGGATTATCTCGAAATGGCGTTTTCCAAAAATGTCTTTGCCGTGATCGCGATTTTAGAAATACAACTTGTCCGATCTTCTTAAAATTTTGCA
This sequence comes from Aedes japonicus, assembly GCA_034211315.2. NCBI lineage: Eukaryota > Metazoa > Arthropoda > Insecta > Diptera > Culicidae > Aedes > Aedes japonicus. The sequence goes on from JASCZW010011499.1 coordinate 28,239, forward strand.
GTTGTTCATTGCAGATGCTGCTGCTTCTTGAATGAATTCATTTGTACGCAATTTTTTCTGCGGACTTGAATTTTACAATAAAGTGTTTGAGCTAAAATATTGATGTTTTGGTGAAAAGCGTTCCTTTGTTAACCAGAGAACCCCCCCCCCCCATGCGACACTAAATTTAAAATTCATTTTGATTGAAAACAGATACACCTCCAATTCTTACATATGTTGTGGAAACAATTCTCAGCTTTGGTGTTTGAATTTTCAAAATAGATGATTGCGAACAGTGCCTTGAATTTTCATTAAATATTCATGAGAAGTGATAATGATTTATCCCAGTGTAATGATCATTTTTACTTTCCTGGTTTTCATGGTTAACGCTGTCACTTCTATGCCAACTGAATTTTGTTTGCTGCAATGAACGAAGTCGGCTCTATGTGCGGGTCAAAAATCAGCTGTCACTGTTGTTTTGATTATCAATCGGTACGCATGAATTTCATGTGATAAAATCTGAATATCATCTCTTGTGATGATTTTTCATTATTAAGTGATTTTTAATCCTAATCCAAACATGGAACAACCAGGGCCGTCATCATCGTCCCAGAGCAATGGATGCTAGCAATGTTGTGCAAGAATACCTCAGAAAGGACTGCCCGGATAAAAATAACCATACAATTACAATAAAATAATATAAAGTAACATTTAAATCTATTGCCGACCATGAATCTTATTGTTCATGTATCAGATAAATGAAAAATGAATATTTTTATTACAATAGATCTACTATTCACCCTATATGCTAGAATTTTCAACAAATGTGAAACAATAAAATCAAGAGTAATTGACTCAAATTTGTTCGGAGAAAAACGATTTTTTCTACAATTAAGATATATAACAACCCCCTGATTCTATTGTCGATGTCGCAAATAACATTAGATTTTATTGTGGAAACAATAACTTTTATTGTCATCTTATCGTCATCTTATCGAACAATATAGTTAATTTTACATACGATTGATTCTATCGTATGGTTACAATACATTTAATAGTAAATCTATGAGAATTTTTTAATACGGGTGGGCTGCCCTTTGCATTTTTTCCGATCCCGACGGGTAATTGATATTCATTGTAGTTGATTGAATTTCATTTCTGACATTTCGAAATTCGTTTTGAAAATGAACTTGTTTACACAGATGAATCTCAAAGTATTTTTAAAATTGAACGTTCGTTCTTCTGGTTACGTTTGCTGTCATGAGTTATCATTTGATTTTCGCATGGAACTTATAGGTAGTCAATGTTATGTTGCCTGGAAATCCACGCTTTTGAATCTGATTGAGCATGACTTTTACCAACACTGACTGCGAACATCTATGGATTTTTTTTTAAATTAAAAATGGCGGAAAAATTCACTATCAATCTTTACAACTGCAAGTGAATCTCTCGTTCCCGCCTCTCTTCGAAGATGTGCTGACTCCATCAGATTTATGCAAATTTTTTGAAGATACTACGATTTTAGTTAACCAAGCATTGACGAACAACTGGAGGTTTTCCATATTTTTTATGGTCTGTAATTAACGAAGGGTCCATAAATTTGAGCAATCAAATGTATTTCCTTTATTTATACGATAAAAGCGTACTAACGACCATAAATTCACTCAAACTATCCCGCATAAACAGGAACCAAAACTTATTATTTTATTCATTTGGCACAACGTCGCAAATCATAACATAGCCTCTCCAATCCCATGGACACCTTGCACGCCCAAGGTCTTGCTCCACCTGGTCTGACCATTTTGCTGGTTGCATCTCTCGTCGTCCTGTAACAACGGGATATCCGTCGGGGAGCCCTAGCTTAACCTTACCAAAAATGGTTAAAATTTCTTAATAATTATGCTTAACTTTAACTTCAATCATTAAACTTACATGAACGTTGGTGTAATAAAGTTTCAACCTTATACATTCTCATTTTTTGGATCTGTATGATAAACATAATGGTTTATTAAGAACCATTACCATACAAATTTCTTGAATTTCCGTATATTTTCAGAACGAAATCTTTAATAGAACCTTTTCAACTATGGTTAAGGAACCTTAATGGTAAAGGTTATAGTACTCTGAAAGGTTTATATATGGTTTTGTCTTATCGGTCAAACTTATGTGGATTGGTAGGGTTCAAAACATCGATAACCTATTCGTGATATATTCCACATAAGGTTGACCGATAATACATAACGATATATTGGCTTTACTGACCATCATTATCATTACAATTAAGGTTCATGAACCATAGTTAAAAATGTTCTTGTAATTTTTTTGTTCCGAACATGTATGATAAAATTAAGAATTTTGTGATTCTATAATATCCGCCCTAATGACATTCGCCCAAATTCCATTCGTCCGAATTGTCCAAAAGAAATCTATGACTTTTACCCGAAAACAATTGTCCCTTATGACATTTACCCGAAAACGATTATCCAAATGTAACATTTACCTAAGAGTCATTTATCTGAAAATATAAGAGAGAACAAGTCATACTGAAACAACATGTTTGAAATTGAAATATTCGTCTTATCAACATGCAACCCTAGGAAGATTGATTGGTCCGACAGCTTTCGGCAGGCTATGAAATTGAATATAAGTAGTGTGAAATTGAGCATAGAGCTTTTTGTTTAGCAGTATTTCGAAGCAAACGGACACACTTTTTGCAACACATACCCATTCGGGGTAGGTCAAAGAAGGAACCTTGACTGGCAAAAATGTACGTGCTTTCTCGTGCTCAAATACCGCCAATGGCACATCGCTAGGGTTGCATGTTCATAAGAAAGATATTTCCAATTTCAAACATTAAAATTGACTACGTGCTTCATTTAACAACAAAAAACACGATTAGTTAAATGTAACAATTAGCAATTAAATTTTATTATCCCAGATTTTTTTCCAATTTGAAATCAGGTGGTAGCTGGTATCAACCAAATGAAGAAATTTGTTTAATTGATATACATCAGCAAGAACCTATATCGATTGAACATTACATGGACCATATAAATACTCCAAAAAACATGGTTAAATTATTAAATTGGACGTAATCGATTTATGTGTTTCTCCAAATGTCTAGTATAAGAGTTTTATCTGCTTGTGTTTTTTGTTTTCTTTATTAACTAGTTTGTGTTTGTTTTGTTCCGACATCTTGAGAAGTCTCATCGTCGCCCAATGGTAACAACAACCGGCCGAACAAATAAATGGAGCCTTGGCCATATCGCACAAAGTTAAGGTGCTGGCGATAACTATGTGATGAGACCATAGAATCCTATCTCCAAGCTCATCTCTTCAATCCGTCCCCAACAAATGTTTCCAGGTAAACCGCGAGTAAACGGCCCAAGTCCTTCTAATAAAAGTATTAAGTTGCTTTATAAAAATAATGAATGAATTTACGGCTCCGCAAAGTTAACGCAATTGAGCCTGCCAAATATGATTAATTCTGATTATAGTGATTACCTACGATTATATGATTACTTTGCGGAAATAAAAGTAATCTCTGATTACTTGTCACTTCAAAGCTTGTTGGAAACCCTGGCAGGGTTGGGAAAACATGTGCAAACATT
>JASCZW010011500.1:0-31827 GCA_034211315.2 Aedes japonicus
AAAGAACCGCTCAATCCGGAAAACGGCTGCAGATCTCAACGTTTCCATTGGAACCGCTCACACCATACTCACCAAGGACCTTGGTTTCAGGCCTTACAAAAACGTAAGGTCCATGGCGTTTCGGAGGCTACCAGCAAAAAGCGGTTGGATCGAGCTAAGAGGATCCTCTCTCGGCACGCTGGTCAGGAGTTGTTTTTTTCGGACGAGAAACTGTTCGTGCTGCAGCAGCCGCACAATGTGCAAAATGACCGGGTGTGGGCGCCATCGAGGGACAGCATTCCTGAATCCAATATAAACATCCCTCGGTTCCAGAGTGCCGCGTCGGTGATGGTTTGGGGGCAGTATGCAAACGTGGTAAGCTACCCTTGGTGTTTATTGAAAAAACGTCAAAATCAACGCGGCGTACTACAAAACTGAGGTTTTGGAAAAGGTTGTTGCCCCCAGTCTCCGAAGCCTCTACGGCGATGAGCACTACGTGTTCCAGCAGGACGGTGCACCAGCCCATACGGCAAATGTGGTTGGTGGCCTGGTGTCGGGACAATTTAACCGACTTTCTGGACAAAACTTTGTGGCCTCCCAGCTCCCCGGACTTGAATCCTCTCGACTTTTTTGTTTGGTCCTATATGATGGCGAAGCTGAACGAATACAAGGTCAGCACTTTGGATCATTTCAAGACGGTAATTCTCAAAATCTGGGACGAAATGCCCATGCAGTCCGTGCGTGCCGCCTGCGACGCGTTCGAGAAACGTTTGAAGCTCGTTAAGGAGTACAAAGGGGGGGTAATTCCAAGAGAAATGTTGTAAACGTTCCTTGTAAACATAGCTTTCAATAACATAAATCCAAAAATAAAAAAACATGTTTTCATTTTTTTAACAAATTTTGAAAGTGTATCCGAACTTATTGAACACCGTGTACATGAACAACCGTAGTCGTGGATCCAGTCAACTAGAAACGCATCCGTCTAGTCAAAACCCAATATTTTTTTCAAACGAAAATATATTCTCGTAGACACTGTCTAATGAACAATTCCGGCATCGAATTCCGAGAACTGCCGACGACAATGCTTTGTTTTGTTTCGTTTAACCTCTCGGCGCGAATCAATTTGTCACAATTGGAAACAATTCCCAGAATTCGAGCAGCATCAAAGAGGAGTAAGAAGCACGCACCGCGTAACTTTCGCCGTAACTTTCGGAAGGTAAGGATTCGCTCCAACGGACCGAGAAACTGTAGGTAGGTACTCCATTGAGCTAATCTTTCATTTTGCCCTCACTCGGGCGAGCAAAACCATCGAAAAGGATGACGTCTGTTACAGTAGGGGTACATAATGCCAAAAAATCATTCCTTCAAGATAATTTGATATTTACCGAACATAAGAGCCTTTCTTCGAAATGTGCACAATAAAAGTTCACGCACGAAGTGGGATGAATGTAAATCGGCTGTTCGCGTTTTTTTTGCGATGCAAGTTCAGCTGGCTTGAAGCGGGAAGGAAGGAAGACATTTCAAGATCAAGTTTTATTACAGCATCTGCACGATGTAATTTTTATAAGGTACACTCAGGAACTCCCATCCACGCATGCCGGCGAATATCTCTCAACTCTTCAGTGTGCGAGGCAAAACATATTCAAAAAGAATACCGAACCGAACATCCTTCGCTTTCATGTTGGAAAGGGGGGTGGGGGGTGAAAAAACGTTCAAGGAGGTGCTACGGAAGGCAAACACACGCTCCGTTTGGGGAAATGGAATTCTCGCATGGATCGTCAGTCGGTACTGGAATTCGCTTGCTTGCGCTCGATTTTGAATAAAATTTACGATGTCATATAAAAACCCAAACAAAAGCTAATAAAAGTGAATATGCGAACGAACGAGATGATGCCTGTCGCCGTTTTCAATTCGAGGATAACCCCCCGCCGGGGAAGGTCAGCGCATAAGGGTTCACCCTTTGTTAACTAAGTTAGTTCATTAGACGGGGGTAATGGCGTAATCATTTCACTTTGCTCGGCTTATCCGACGCTGCAGGATGTCGATCCTGGACGGGACCTGCGCTCTAAAAATGCGCATAGTGGTGAATTCATGAATTGCCAAAAATGTTGGATGTTGAGAATATCAGCTTCATTATTAGAATTAGAGCAAAACCAGTGCGGTTATTAAAGACAAGCTATTGCAGCATAATATCCTGAATCCAACAGGTTCCTCCATCCTCTACTATTTGCTAATATCTTGAGATAAAAGCGTATCATATTGGATCAATAAACCCATGCAACAACACCTGTCGTCAAGCAGGGGGAGTTCTAGTGATAGGCTTTGAATTTCCCCAATCACCATTTGAAGACATGGCTGCCATCCCATGCTAATCCAGGTCCGTTGTTTATTTTGAACTAACGTGTCAAAAAAAAAAAGAAAGAAAGCAAAGGCCCATTTCGGCAACAATGTTACGGATATGAGCTTACAGCAGCTGCCAAGCGAATGGACCCGATTTACCGAGGCCAATCGATTGTGTCGTTTCTCTGTCCAGGCCTTGGCACGGCTGTGTATGAGGACTTCAAACTCTGCCACTGAAGGATTGAAGAGATATATTTTTATGCAAATTTCCTATCGAAAAGAAATGGTAAGCCTTTTCCTTCCATCAACGTTGTGTTATGTTTGGCAGTGGGGGTGGGTAGTTGTAGTTGCTACGCACCAACCACACAATGCTGCTGATCTGGCAACGGGCTTCAATCGTTCATCCCTCAGGGTGGAGAAGGGGGGGGGGCTATTTTCGAATTGGTGTGACACGAAGTGATTGTGGTCAGAATAAGCAGGAGGAGAGAAGGCGAAAAGGACACTAGTGGGATTAGGCGTTGCTGGGGCACTGATGGCTGTTGGTGACGTGGTCGAATGAAATTTAAAATGCAAATTGGGTTGAATCGATATAGTGCCATAATGGACAACTGAGGGACGCAGCCGGGGGTGACGGTTTAGAAAAGGGTAGGCTCGAGTAAAGTGCGTTGATAGTGGTTTTGAGGTCTTTAACAAAGGAGCAAATGGATTGGTTGAATATGGATGGAGCCATCGCTGGCTGTAGGACAAATTTGGATGAAAATTGGATTCTTGCACTGAATAAATTGGTTCGTTGAAATCAACAATGGAAGTGCCACAGGTCCTCAGCTCAAAATTTGAATTGTAGAAAAGGAATGGTGTGTTTTGATTGGACACCAACGAAACACAAAAAGAAACTACAAGGTTTAGTTGAATTGTTCGAACTGATGACGTAGGACTACGCAACTAAATGTTATTCATTTAGAATGTAAACTGCAATATTTTTGGAATTAATCATGCAATTTGGTGTGTTCTAGAGTGCTGAATAACATACAAAGGCTTGAAAAGAGTAGGAATTATTTTTTTGAGCTGAACTATGTCGTAAAGACTGTCATGAAGCTCAGAATTTAAGATCTAAAGTTGCAACAGTAGCTTTTTCCACTACACAATGTTATGAAACGTGTTAGAACATATTCTTTAATTGTCCTGGAAGACAAACAGACATTATGAGATAATATTGGGATATTCTATTTTAAGGTCTGTATCCACAATAATTTGGACACCTTCAAATCATTGTAGCTTTTGAAATATTGCACGTAGAAATGAAAAATCACACTGTGGTATAGCCGAGAGTCTATGATGAAAAAGACTATGATTGATGTTTACATTTCATGTTAAGTATCTTTAAATGGCGACGAAAGAAAAACAAGTGCGCGGACGAATTTTGTACGGGCGTACGGCAAATTCTGACTTGTCAATACGGGACCTTGCAAAAACATTGGATTTGCCTAAATCCACTGTTCACGATGTGCTCAAATCATTTTCGGAACGTTTGACGGTGGAGAGGAAACCGAGAAGTGACAAAAACATTGGACGCGCTGATCCTGTCATGTTCCGAAAGGTGAAAAGGATATTGACGAAAAACCCGGTGGCTCGTAAAATGGGTTGTCGCCTGGTTTTGACCAAAAATCAAAACAACGTTTGGGACTTGAGTCGTTTAAAGTAAAAACAGTTCCAAATCGTAACGACAAACAGAACTTGGCACCAAAATTACGGGCTCGAAGTTTGTACTGTTAATATTTGACGAAGTTTTCATGCGTTGTTATGGACGATGAAACTTATGTCCTGGAGGATTTCAAGCAGCTTCCAGGGCTGGTTTTTATTCTGCTATGGCCAGAAATGCTTCAACTGAGCATTTCAGAACGAAGAAGGCATCGAAATTTCTCAAAAAATACTTTGTGTGGCAAGCAATTTGCTCGTGTGACAAAACAAGTACATCTTTCGTCACTACAGGCACAATCAACAAGGAGATCTATAAAAAAGAGTGTCTGCAGAAGCGATTGGTACCCTTTATCAAAAGTTACAAAGAAAAACCTTTGTTCTGGCCTGATTTGGCATCATGCCACTATGCTAAGACTGTGATGGAGTGGTACCAAGCAAATCAAGTGAACATTGTACCAAAAACCTCAAACCCGCCAAATTGCCCAGAGCTACGACCAATCGAGAGATATTGGGCTCTGATGAAGCGGAACCTTTCTGGAAAGAAGCAAGGAACCAAAGACATCAAACACTTCCAGCAAATTTGGACAAAGACGGCTTCTTCGTTTTCTGAAGAGTCAGTACAAACCTTAATGGACGGAGTTAAGCGCAAAGTTCGAAAATTTTATGCAAATACCTAATAACTATGTTTTGTCTTCACGAATTGTTAAAACACATCCCATGAACTACGATTACTACTATAAATCTTAAGTTCTGAACTCATGGTCAGTTTGTATAAACTTGAGCATCTCAAGATAATCTGATAATCACTGGTGACCTTACAGAAGATTCACTGAATGTGTTTGAAGGCATATCGTCACCTTTCATATGTTATAAAGCTAATTTTACGACTGTAGCTCCCAACTTCTGAACTCAAGAGCAGTTTTGGTGACTTAAAACATCACAAGATGTCTCAGTATGTTTTTTGACCTTCCAGAAGACTCACTTAATTTTGTCAAAAACAAATTGTCACTTTGTTCAGCCCAGAAAGCTACAGTTACAGCTGAGGGTTTTAAGTTTTGATTTCCAGGATAGCTTTGATAACAAAGAACATCCAAGATTATCTCATAATATCTGTTGTTCTTCCAAAATATTCAATGAATATGTTTCATTAAAAATTAAAGCTATGGATAGTTTGGATGACCTTGAATATGTCATATTGCTCTATAATGTTTGTTGACCTCTAAGAATATTGACTGAATATGTTTGAATATTTATTGTAGCGTGGAATAGCTGAATAATATACTGTTGCAACTGTAAATCCCAAGTTCTGAATGCCAGGACAGTTTCGTAGGACCTAGACCATCTCATGATTATGTTCTTGTATATTTTTACGTCTTGAAAATATTCACTGAATATGCTTCGAATATGTAACGTTAACTTTGTAGAGCCCAAAAAGATCCTGTTACTACTGTAGATTTCAAGTTCTAAACTCAAGGACAGTTTGGATTACCTAGAGGATCACGAAATTTTAATATAATGACTTTTGGCCTTTCATAAGATTAATTGTATTTGATTGAATACTTATGGTCACTTTATATAACTCAAAAATACAACTATTATATCTGAAGATCTTAAATTTTGAAGTTCAGGACAGTTTGGATGACTTAGATCATATCAGTAAAACTCATTTTTTTACGTTTTGAAAATATTCACTGAATATAGTAGAATAAAAAGCGAAACTTTCTATATCTAAAAGCTATAGTTCCTACTGTAGGTCTTAAATTATAAACTCAAGGACAGTTTGGATGACCTAAAACATCACATGGTTATCAAATACTGTCTGTTGACCCTCCAAAAGGTTCACTCAATATGTGTGAATACATATAGTAACCTTATATAGCCCTAAAAACTACCGTGCCATCCGTAGATCTGAAGTTCTGAACTGAAGTATATCTTGGATAACCTAGAATATCCTGGAAAGATACAAAAATATTTAACGTTTATCAAAGAGAATAATACGTATGCATTAGCAACGCATTCTAAAACAAAGACTTAGACTATTAATAAGGCATTTATTTTTTCTTCCTGATTTTTTTCATATTCAGGATGTTCTAGGTCGTCAATTAGGATTCTAAGGCCTCACATGTTTTTATGTTTCTCAGATAGAAGAATTGCCGAAGGCAGTGTACAGTTTTATTCAGTCTGTGTTTTATACAGCTATTTTCCTTTTAGGGTCATATGTAGCCCTGAGGCTTGAGGGAGTTAATATACTTTTCAAGGCATGGCTTGTCATTTCTGAATGTTTCAATAGTATGTGGCAGAAAATCAACATTTTCCTCTATTACAATTAATGCGTAGGAAAAATTTCGAACGATTGGTGCAAAAGTATTGAAAATCTTTTGAGAATTAACTGAGATATTAATGCTCAAAACATCGACCAGTCGAGTTATAAGTACGAGACACTGAAGAAGTCTGCCCATTGTAGACGAAATACGCGTATCTGTCAAGATAAGCAAAGGTAGTTGGAATTAAATGGAAAATACTAATTTTTCTTCTCATTTCTAGTTACAGGTATTCAACTAAACAGATCAAACTCTCTAGGATTCACGATAAAAGATATCGAAACAATAAAATTTTCTTTGATTCCTGCATTAATTCATCATTTCACAAAACCGCCTCCCCTCTCTGTCATGCGGACTTACGACAGTTAAGACTTTGGCCATATCCGTAAAAAAAAAGAACTTGGCATATTCATCATCTCTCTGGTCGCATTATTTATCAGTTCCTTTCCGGTTTTCGCCACGAAAACGAAACGCGTATAGTTCCGAGGCCAGATCTGGCCAGAACACGACATCGTCCTTCGGGTGGTGTTTCGTAATGAAGGCCGCAACTTCTGGTAAATATGTCGTACTGTACACACCACCAAGTCCTGAAGAAGAGAAGAGCGGTTTGATTATTACCTTTTCACTGACTGTCAGATACAAGAGGGCCATCTTCAGGATCTTCGTGTGAGAGATATACTTCGCGTCAATGCTCCCTATCTTCCCGGGGGACGTGGAATAGCCTGCCCCCTGCCAGTCATTGCCGTTAAGCGTCCGGTACGTCTCGTCGTCCATGATCCCAACCACGTTGTGCTTCGCAAGGAAGACTGGCCTTGTCCAAATACTATTTGACTGTCTGGCCGGTCGCACTAATCTCTTGACGCAAGGCTCGATAGGATTTCGCCACCTTACTTTTCGTCTTCCACTTCGGGGCTTAGCTTAAGTTGACTAACTGCGCGCATCAATGGTTGCTACTCCGTGATTGCCCTACACACTACCAAAATCTCATGTAAATTTCTGTCCCTGAGACCGACACATGCAAGCGTCCTTTAGCACATAAGAATGTGTTTAAATGTCGCCGAATTGCGTAATATCTAAGTGTGTAGTAGCACAATTGTTGCAAACCTGTTATAATAACTTGATCGTGCTCAAATGATTCACAATCAAGTAGTTGTAAGTAATAAGGTCGGTTTTGTGTTGCTGGGGTGATCAGAATCAGTGACATTATACAATAAATCAACTGAATGGGGTTGAGAGTAACCGGCCATTCTCACTGTACTCAATTTCTATAATAATCAATAACGGCGCCGGCCACGTCCTTGCAATCAGGTGGGAATAGGGAAGGAAAGTTAGTGTGACCTTTGCTGTTTAGGGACCGTGTTTACCTCAGCATCCCCACAAAGGCCACAGGAAGGAGGTTTTTCTGTGTTAGTTGGGTAGGGCTCGATGGATCATGATTCACCTTGATAAGTGATGTGAGTCTATAACTTAGTTCATATAATTCAGCGGACAAAATAGATAACAATTACCTGTTTCGCTCCGCGTTTTTTTTTTTGAGAACACTAACCACCTCTCAACTATCTTAAAATCCTCTATGGGGTCCGACTGGTTGACGTTCTAATTCTTCCAAGGTATCTAAGTGATACCTATCCAAACCCGCCATGTTTCCCCCATGTGGCATTACAGGTTGACGAAAATAGCATCGTATCTCGAACTTAACTACTCCAACCCATCAACATCGTCGCTACCTTTTCGTTTTCTTCAGAATACCTGCTCCAGCGAATGTTTGATCAAAATTTCCTCCACCGGCTCAACCGGCTTGCACCTGTCAACCAAACTCAACTTTCGGCATCGCTCCAAGAGTTGTGAAAATCTCTCCGGACACTCCGGATAACCGGTATCCTACAAACACCGATGTTCGGCAAACTTATCATCGTAAACCAGTCTCTCACTCTCTTTCTCTCTCTCTCTCTCTCTCTCTCTCTCTCTCTCTCTCTCGATCCGGAAAAAAAAATTAAAACCTTCGCAGTCAACGAGCAATGGACTAAACGCAAGATATTTTCCACGATTTCACTACTATTGGACCCGCTTGGTCTAAACTCTCCAGTGGTTGCTTGACAAAAATTCGGATGTCACTTCTCTGGTTGACCACTGTCAATTGGGAGGGTTGAGTTCCGGAAGATATCTGCATCAAATGGCAGGTTGCCTTCACTACGAGCAGTTGCCTTCACTGCAATCATACAAGGCTCCCAGATACCTTTTTGTGTCCGATCCCATTGAAATCCAGTGCCACGTGTTCATAGCACCACTCAGTTTGCCACGATCAGAGCTCTGTGCTGCACTCTTGGGAGCAAAACTTTACGCTTGGGTCTCGGCAGCGCTGGGTATGGAGGGAGTTCCTTGCTGGTTCTGGTCGGACTCGACAGTAACCCTTCACTGCTTCACTGAATACGAGCAGCACCTGGCAAATGTTCATCGGCAATTGCACCTCCGAAACTCAGCAACTGACTCATGGGCACCGTTGGTATCACGTGAAGGGATAGGACAATCCTGCAGACTACGACTCTCGTGGCATGCTTCTCAACCCCGAAGAAGACTGGCCAAAACATCTAAATTTGGAACCAGTATCTGACGACGGGTTAGAGAAAACAAAGAATGTGCTTATGATGAACGTAACCACCCCAGACGTTTCCCTATACGAGCGCTATTCGTCCATTTGGAAACTCGTCCGGGTAACAGCGTATGTGCTTCGCTTTATCCACCGTTGTCGTTTGAGAACAAAACAACAAGAGCCTTTCCTCTCGGTATTGGAATTGCAGTCTGCCAAAGAAACACAAGTCGAGTACGTGCAGTATCAAGCTTTCTCTGAAGAAATCAGAGTGTTGAAAAAGAAGCAATCCCTCTCAACGAAGTCCCCCTTGCGAAATTTGCGTTCCGAAATCGACTCCAACTCTCCCAAGAAGACTATCAAACAAAGCACACTATGATTCTCCCCAGCAAGCATCCGTGCACTAGGTTGATTGCAAAACATTTCCATGCCTTAACATTGCATTCTGGTCCCCGAATGACACTGGCTTCTATGCGGCAAGAATTCTGGGCACTACGTGGCAAAGCCCTTGACAATGCAGTGTGTCACAAGTGTGACAATTGTTTCCGGCACCGCCCTGTCCCTATTATCCAACTCATCGACCAACTTCCAAAGACCCGTACTGCACCCAGCAGACCATTCTCGAACCAGTCCATCGTCGTGCCGCACAACAGAATGCTTTCATCGTCGTATTGATCTGCTTCGGCACGAAAGCAGTCCATTTGGAGTTGAAATACGATCTCTCCACGGAAGCGTTTATTGTTGCCTTACGTCGCTTTATTTCTCGCCGCGATCTGCCTGTTGAGATGCACTCAGACAATGGGACCAACTTCCAAGGAGCAAAAAACGAGCTAGCTACTATGTACACCACCTTCAATTACCCCTACTATCAGCAGACAATCATTGACGAATTTAGCAATAAGGGTATAAAGTGGATTTTCATACCTCCAAGGTCGCCTAACTTTGGTTGTTTATGGTAAGCCGCTGTTAAAACTGCCAAGATGTTACTATCGAAGACCCTCGGAAATGCACGACTCTCCTCTAAAAATAAAGAACTTTTTTTCGGATGATGATAAAAAGAAAGCTAAGACAAATAATTGCTTTTGATAAATTGCCCATAGAAGGTAATTATTTAAGCTTACTTGCAAAAAAATGCTATGCCCTAGCGAGTGGCCTTGCAGCAGTTAACCGGAACATTCGCCATGGCTGACGAAAACATGCGAGTATGCATGTTTTTGAGTTCTTTCTTTGTTTTATTTATCCTCCTCAGTTTTCGCAACAAAATTGTTGAAGTAGATCTTACACTTCAGATTGGCTCAGAAATTCTAGATGGGAAGCAGCTGGGGGATGTTGAGCGGGTTTGCCGACTTGGGTAACACATCGATATTCAGCCAGTCCATCTCCTCCAACGATCGATTCGAGTAGTGGACCGACACCAGATCCGGCCAGAACACCGCGCCTTCGCCCTTATGGTATTTCAACGACGCAATTTTCGGCAGGCATTTCGTACTATAAATTTCCCCATTCACGGCCAGTCCTGAACGAAAGATAAGAGGCTTTGACATCCCCTTCGTGCTGATTGTCAGCCACAGCAGCACCTTCTTGGGGAACTTGGTGTGTGAAATGAACTTCACCTCGGAGCTCACTTCCTTCGTGGGGGAAGTAAAATTCGAAGTGCCCTGCCAGTCTTTGCCATCCAGGGTGAGAGTCTATCACCAGCGCCACGTCGCGATTCGTCGGGAAAACCGAGTTGACCATCTTATTCAGCCGCTGTCGCTGCGCCATTGCAAGCAGCTGCGAAACCAGTGAACGCGACTTCCGCTTCCTGACACGTACAGGGGATAAACAAAATGATCGGGACAGGCAAATTTTTGATCAACTTTGCAGTAGTCTAACTTCATTAAATATTATCCGATTTCAATTGTCCAAGAAGCATTCGACGGGGAATTCAATGTAATTTAATGTCTCGGTAAAATTTGCCATGGTCACCGGATACCGGAGTTGTTCCGGGTTTCCGGAGGGGCTATTTTACATGTTGACTTTACGATGAATTTTCGTACAAGATGACGTAGTCAAACATTTTTTTCAGCAAACACACGAAAAAAACGAAACATTTCCCAAGCGGATGAAAGGTCGATCACAGGAATCGGCCTTAAATTGATCGAGATATGGCCATTTCCGTGAAACAGGTTCTGATGAAGGGTCCTGGATGCGGTCAGTTCTTTATTTTACTCAAAACATGCTATGTCACAGCTTTTTTCTTGTTTTTTTCTTGTTTTTTACCACAAAGCTTATTATAAACGAAAAGTGGATCTTTGGCAATAGCACCCATGACCACCGGAACGACCGAGGAACCTGTAGTAGGGCCTATTACGATTTTACTCCAAAGCATGCCGTGCAGCAGCTCTATCTTCATGATTTATCATAAGTATGATTTTTATACACTTGAGAAGGCTATTGGCTACATTGGCCACACCCTGAACCGCCGGAACGACCCCGGGGGAACCTGTAGTAGGGGCCAATTACGATTTTACTCCAAAACATGTAAACAAGCTAACTGAACTGTCAATTTTTTTGCTCATTTTTTACGCGAGTTTTCGAAATAACACAGCTCACGATGGCTACGATTCTTACCGAGTTTAAACGTGGCCGGATCGTTGGAGCGCGAGAGGCAGGAGCTTCGATTGCCGAAACGTGCAAAATAGTCGGCGTTTCGAAAACCACCGTTTGTCGAATCATTGCGTAGTATGATGCCGGAAAAATTTCACCCGGTAAAAGTAATGGACGGAGACAAAAGCTTGGTAGTCGATAGCAACGGGCGTTGAAACGGATTGTTAAGGCGGATAGAAGGATTTCGGCTTTTAAAGCAACAGCAGCCTTGAACGACTCAATTGAAGAACCTGTATCAACAAGGACTGTCCGGCCCAAGTAGCACACAACGATCATAGTTTATTGTAGTAACTTGATTATGACTTTTCAAGTTATATTTATGTTTTCTCAACCGAATGACAACAAGTGTGCTACAAGGGGGAGGGAGCTGCACAGGATGAACCTGCGTGGGCGGGCAGCAATTTCCAAGCCGCTTATAAAGCCAGCGAATGCAGCGAACAGGAAGCGCTGGTGTAAGCTCTATACCGCTTGGACAGAAGCCCAGTGGAGGAATGTAGTCTATTCAGATGAATCCTCTTTCACGCTCTTCCCAACAACCGGACGGGTGTACGTGTGGCGTTCTCCTGGAGAGGAGTACGACAAAGATTGCATGCTTCCCACTGTGAAGCATGGTGGGGATCGGTAATGGTCTGGGGCGCGATTTCCTGGCATGGGGTTGGTCCAATTGTCGCTGTAAAAGGCAAAATGAAGGCTGATCACTACAGGACTATATTGGATGAGCAGGTATTTCAACTGTTGGTGACATATGTACTCTACAAAGACCTATTATTTTTAAATTTAAACTAGGTGCTTCCCATGATGCGATCCATTTTCCCAGAAGGGAACGGCGTCTTCCAGGATGACAACGCTCCCATCCACACAGCGAAGTCCATCAAGAAGTGGTATGAGGATCACGCAAGTGATTTCGATCACCTTGAGTGGCCTGCTCAGTCACCGGACATTAATATTATTGAACCATTGTGGTCAACATTGGAAGCAAGGGTGCGAAATGTTTTCCCACCACCTTCGTCTTTGAAGGAACTGGAGAAAACTTTGATCGACGAGTGGTATAAAATACCTGTAGACGTGATTCAAAACCTCTACAGCTCCATCTCAAGGCGGATTGAAGCCGTTCTTGATGCGGACGGAGGACCCACTCGCTACTAATAAAACCCACTCTTCCCTATACTTCATCAAATTATTTCTCGCATATCCGAACCAAAGCTAAGTAAATTGATCGTTAAAGCTACCAGGAAGCTGGTTCAGGCTAGCTAGTGAATCTTATAGTTCACATTTTAGAGTAAAATCGTTATTGACCCCTGCTCCAGGTTCTCCCGAGGGCCGTTCCAGCAATCCAGGGAATGGCTAATGTAGCCAATGGCCTTCCCAAGTCCATCGAAACCATGTTTACGAAAAATCATGAAGATAGAGTTGCTGTACGGCATGCTCTGGAGTAAAATCTTAATTGGCCCCTACTACAGGTTCCCCCGGGGTCGTTCCGGTGGTCTATGGAGTGGCCAATATTGCCAAAGATCCACTTTTCTTTTATAATAAGCTTTGTGGTAAAAAAAAGAAAAAAGCAACAAGAAAAAAAGCTGTGACATAGCATGTTTTGAGTAAAATAAAGAACTGACCGCATCCAGGACCCTTCATCAGAACCTGTTTCACGGAAATGGCCATATCTCGGTTAATTGAGGGCCGATTCCTGTGATCGACCTTTCATCCGCTTGGGAAATGTTTCGTTTTTTTCGTGTGTTTACTGAAAAAAAATGTTTGACTACGTCATCTTGTACGAAAATTCATCGTAAAGTCAACATGTGAAATAGCCCCTCCGGAAACCCGGAACAACTCCGGTATCCGGTGACCATGGCAAATTTTACGGAGACATTAAATTACATTGAATTCCCCGTCGAATGCTTCTTGGACAATTGAAATCGGATAATATTTCATGAAGTTAGACCACTGCAAAGTTGATCAAAAATTTGCCTGTCCCGATCATTTTGTCTATCCCCTGTATGTTCATGTTCGCCAGGTACTTTTTCACTGTTTGGACAGTTGAACCGACTGCTTGCCAAGCGCACGTAGCGATGTAGCCACTTTCCCTCGGTCTTCCTTTTCAGCATCCTTTGGTGCTTCTTATCGCTCAGGCTCGTCAGCCATCCGGAACCGGACATTCGTTCGATCCTAAGATTGTTGTCTAATAATGCCAAGATGTTGTAGATGGCCGAACGGGTGTATCCGGCGTCCACAGAGTGCCGCACGATGTCCGTTTTTGACGCTGCTGGATGCCGTTCTTTGAACGCGCACACTTCTGAACTGTTTTTGTCATCACGGTTAGAGTTCGACTGATGAAGCTGTCAAATTTTGTCTGCTGACTCATGGGTTACTATGATTGATGATGCCTGGGTAGTTTCGGCAGTGTGGGTGAAGTTACGTCACCGTCCTCGCTCAGGTAGAAGCCAGCTCGAGCTCTGTCCGCTTACATCGTTATCCGAAGATCCCAACAAGCTTGATGTCCTTACCCCAGGTCATTATTTGACCGGATCGTCGTTTATTGCACTCCCAGACCCGGATTAGACGAACGTCCCAGTAAACCGGTTGAAACATTACCAGCAACTGCATCAGCTCGCTCAACAACACAGGATCCGATGGAAGAAGAAGTTGCTCGCGGATCTCAACAGTCAGCGAAGTCTTCAGCACCGGTTGAGAAGTCTCTAAGTCGCAGACAAAATAGGCGAATGAAGAATGAGAATGAGAAGAATGGATGAAAGACAGGTAGATTCAAACGTCACTGGGGAAATGAGATGCAAACCTCACTGAAAATTATTTGTCTCTTTTTGTTCTATGTTTTATGTTATTTACGAACCGCCATGAAGGAAGAGATTCATTTTAATCGTTAGTTCAAGTCCGATGTTCGTAACATTAAGATCGACCAGAAATGAAGATTTAATATGTGAAATAGTTGAATAAATAACGGAATGTAAATTTTGTGTAGCAATAGAATAAAGCTGGAAAATTATTAACCTGGATGATATTGTCTCCGACGTCGTCGTCGTTGTGTATGCAAGGAAATAGGAGAAACTGGGGCACAACTGAACCGTCAACTGTGAGGAGCAGAATGTCGTACAGGTGAAATTCACGATCAGAACGCATACGGTAAGGTCACAACAAATAACATATAACGGGGGAAAAGGAGGGACCATCAGGGCACCCAAGTGAAACGATTTGGGTAGGGAGCATGGGACGTCTTCCCTATTGCTAATACTTTGCATAACGAGGGCGGGCTCTGCGATCCCATTTACTGGGTCAATACGGTCAATTGAGGGCTTGATTCTAGTGCTGTGCGTGTGACCTTGCTTTTGGAAGAACATTCTCTTTCCTATATTCGCGGGTTTCGCAAAAGTGTCTTTGATTACGGGCCTGCCCCTTTTTGGCCCTTCATACAGGAGCTTGATGATCACAAAGAACAAAGGAATACAGATAAAATCATTTTTCAGATTATTCCACTGCTATGGAAAGTAACCATGCTGCAATAGATTACAGTAATACATCATCATTATACTCATCATCAATTGACCCCTTGTCACTATGCTAAATCCGTCCTGGAATGTTATTAGGTACAACAGTTCAGATATGTGCTAAAAACAGCCAACCCACCCAACTGGCCAGAATTTTGCTCGATAGAGAAGTGCTGGGCTCTAGTTAAGCGGAAACTCTTCGAAACTAATAAGAAAGCAAATTAATGATTTGATGAGATGGAGAATCGTCACGGCGGGCGTATCTGAGGATACCGTAAGGAACCTGATGATGGGTGTGCCACAGGAAGTGCCACAGGAAGCAGAAAGAAGGATTAACACCATCTTAATTAATTGTTTCTAATGTAGATATAACTCTATTATTGTAAAATGAACAACCGGTTTTTTTAAAGCGAACGGGTGGCAATTAAAATTTTGGAATTTTTTCGAGGCCTCTATGCTCAACAACAAACGAGCTCAGAGAGAAATAAGAGTGTGTATGCGTTAGCTCTTTCTCTTCTCTTTCTGCTAGTATTTTCTGTTTTGTTTATGCTTGCTCAGTTTTACTCAAAATGCCGTCGAAACAAGAAGTATTTCGCGAGCGCGTTGTACAGTTCTACAAACTGCACCGAAATCTCGGCAAAACGTATACGGTACAACATTTTACAAGCGAAAATGTTGCGACTTCGACTGTTTACCATATCCTAAGATCCCCAACAACTGCTCGCAAGCAAGGTAGTGGAAGACCAGCCAAAATTATGGACGCAAAGGACTTCGTTCTCTTTCTCGTGCCTTCAACAACAAAGGATTCACTGAGCCAACGGGATGCCGCAAAAGTTCAACTGTTCTCACCAGTACATCTGCAAAACATTGAAAAGAGTCGGAATAAAGTGCCGATAGAAGACACGAGCCCCGGAATATACTGATGCATGATTTCAACGCTGAAATCCCAATGCCGTTGGTTGATTAAAAATTATTCCGGAAAAAGTTTTGTTTTGGACGACGAAAGCTACTTCCCTCTTTCGAAGACGCAGATTCCCGGAAACGATCGATACTATTCAACGGATAGTTCTACTACACCTCGAACATAAAACATAGGTTTAAATATAAGTTTGAACAGAAAGTGATACTGTACATTGCCTTTTCCGAGAAAGGCAATTCTAAGCCATGGTTCAAGCTCTCTGGTTTGGCAATCAATCAAGATGTGTACCAGAACGAATGTTTGAAGAAAATTTTGATCCCGTTTCTACAAAAACATCATGCTGATAGACAATACGTGTTTTGGCCGGATAAAGCGTCATCGCATTACGCCATAAAAACACAATCGTTCCTGAATACCCATTCGATCCCATTTGTACCCAAAAACCACAACCCAACAAATCTGCCTCAGTGTCGCCCAATCGAAGATTTCTTCGGGGTTTTGAGTTCCTTGGTGTACAAAAATAACTGGAGAGCCACGAATTGCAAACCGTTGATTGGTAGAATCAAGAGATGCATTCGCAAAGTTGACATGGAGGCCGTACAACGTACATCAAACGGAAGCTTCGCCGAACATCCGATTACGGACCGTTTTCAAATGTTCACTAATTTTTTTTCAACAATGGACAATGTATCTTTTATTTGAATAAATCAGATCTTCTTCAACTATGTTTGTCTTTTTTTGACAGCTTGAGAAAGAAATTCCAAAATTTTAGTTGCCACCCGTTATGTGTAATTTTTTTGCTGCTATTATTTTGGTATCCGAAATTCAACGTGGACAGGCTTTTAATAAAAATATCCAAATCAATAATTTAGAAACTTTGCCTAAATCACATCAGCCTTCATCGAATCGTTTTCGATTCTAAGAACGTCAAATTGAAAATTCTTCGGTAGGGCTTGCGTTCCGGGAAGAAAGCTAACTACTATCGCCCCCAGAGTGCCCGAGCGGAATCAGCCCAACAGTTCGGTTGTGCTGAAATTATAGCAGCGTGCTTCTCGGTAGCCTTTGTTGTTCGGCCAGCATCGTCATTATAAGTTGTTCTAACTTGGCCTCAGCAAAAACGTGGGACCAGGGTGCATTGAAAAGTTCAATTGTTGAGATAACTCCTCTTAGCGTGCTTCCATTTGCTTTGGGGTATTGTAGGGGGGTAACAACAACAGCAACCAGAACACGGAGGCGGAGGTGTATCTAATGGAGTGTAATGAATGCCCCCCCGATAAAGTTTTCAGTTTTATTGGATATAAGCACTCCGGTCGGTTCGTCGAGCAATTTTACAAGATTTCACATTTCTTGCACGACTTTGGAACAGCTGGCCACTCCTGCCCATAGAAGCGTTTGAATGGACCTAACTTTTGCGCTTGTTGTTTATTTTCCCGAGGAACTGTAGGGATTGCTTTCGAATTATTTTTATTATTTTTTTTTCGATTGCCAGTTTCAATCGCTATTTATTCTTGGCAGTCAAAGGAGAATCTTTTTCCATTCAAGCTCACGGTTCGCGGACGATGCGAGAAAGGACTATCTTATCTTCACGGGAGTGTCGCCACCGTTTGTTGGACACCGACTCGTATGACAACCGCAAATGGGACCGATTATCGAAAAGAAGATTCTGGTGTGGAAGCAAATTGCCTGGAGGGAAATACGGGAGCAATTTCAGATAAACAGAACTGTCATTGGAGGATAGGATAAATGTAGATAAAATTTCAATTTGCTGTTGATGGCAGAGTTTTTCCTGTTCCAGATCAAACCAGGTCATCCCGATTATCGAACTCAGTTTAGCTGTTCTATGAGGGTTTTTGGATGAACACGAAAAAAATGTGCAGCGTCAGCTGATCGTTCGTACACCCAAATGTTGAAATGGTGGCAAAAAATGCAACACGCAAAGGTGATCGAATGGGAACTAGGAAACTATGCAACCATCAATTGGGGGATAGCAGCATCCTAATGATCCAGAATCATCAACAAGTGGTCATCAATCCTTAGCTGAACTAGGTTGGAATAGTTTTGGTTTGGAATACTGTTTTTTATCAACACCGTGTCCAGTATATTCTCATACAAATTCAAGCTCGGATTATTTCAAAAAAGTTATTCGGATGTTTCTGTTTCAACAGTGTCTAGTGGTTCCAACTTAGAAGAGACGCGGCCAAAAATAGTATATTTGGGAGTTTCTTCATAAAACCATGTATCTTTCATGAATTTTGGGGCGCTGAGGATGTCAAAAAGACCGGATAGATCCTCCTTGCAGTGATAACTGAAATTTTTATCCTTCCCACAAAGAAAAATATTCATATCTCACGAGTTTTTGAATAACCACTAAATCGAATCAGACGAAACAACCATCAAATGGCTTTGTGGTTCAAAAGCAAGCTCTTGAATAATTTCGGAATCGGTCAACTGGTTCGGCAAATATCGCCGGGCAATGTGCTGGTGAATATGGATCATGTGTGTATAATCAGCCAGAATTGTTTTAAACCCATCATCCATCACCTCAAATCACATGAAAATTTGATAACAAGATCAATGTCAGTCAAACTAAGTAACCAGTACCACATTGTTCACATTCTGACATGTTCCGGGTGGGTGGCCAGCTTCTGAATTGGACCAAAACCTGTCATGCGACACCTCGAATCACATGAGAATTAAAACTTAAGTTCTTTGCTTGTCTTATTTATGTATCCAAACCCAAATTGGCCACCACTGCCGACATGTTTCGAGTTTTAGATGAGGTGCACGCAATAACCGTAATACGTTTAATCACATTCAGTCCAGAAACATTATATTCATTAATATCATTACATCTTAATAATACGAGATTAACCCTCTAATGCCCAGATCTTTAATTTACTCGAAAAAACTAGATTACATGAGTTTTGTGATAAGAAATCTGGAAAACATATTAGTAGATCATAGAAGTAACATGCTTTTTATTAGATACCAAAAATATAAGACCGCCTTAAGGCGGGGTTGGGCAGCTGAGTAAAAAAAACATTTTGTCAAAACTGTTCGTACTATGCATCTCTTATGCTGAAAAGCGTAAAAATAGTTTTGTTTTGCATGTAGGCACAAATGTATGCCGCATTTGCGACATTCGATTTTGCGTTTCCTTCTGATATCGGCATTTCCTTTTTTCTGAACGAGGTAGAACTTCTGGGAAGTGATCGAATTCTTCATATCTTGTAAAATCTTTCTTGATGGAAGATAATCTTGCATTGGATTTCTTTTCCATAGTGATCAATCGTGGTTGACCAGCCTCACCAACTGGAACACTACCGTATGATGATGCTATTTTAATCGCTTGGTTAACATTCCAAACCGTCAATGAAATTGTTACTTCATGAGCTGTTATTCCGCCAAAAAGCCGCGGTCAGTATGTCTCAGGTAGGTATCCGAAGGAAGCTTACTGTTGGAGATTCTGTTTTTGCGAATATTTCCTAGGGAAAATATACCTTTAATAGAATTAATTTTTCGTTTGAGCAATTATTACGTTTTCAACATTAAAACACAAACCTCTGGAGCGTAGGTGAACCAGCAATGGTAGTGATGTGTAGAAATGATCGAAATACATTTTGTGATTTTTGAAATCCAGAAGTATTTTGATAGCCACACCACTATATTTGCTGCTACCCCCTTATCAGGAGTTTTCAGTAACACCAAGTTGTCACCAGCTCCGCAGATAACCTCAAAATGATACGAAAATCCATACGAATCCGACAAAACAGAAAGCTTAAAACCCAATTTGTGGGATTTGTTTGCCAAGTACTGTAGAATAAGTACCTGCATTTTGATGGCACACATCTGCTCATCTATGCAAAGATGTTGAGAACCGATTTAAATTAATCATTGAAATGTTCAAGGACGGGTCTGATTTTGTATAATTTGAGGATTTTGTATAATCCTCTGAAGTCTTAACAGGGATTGTGCCAGTGTCGTTAAAGTGTAGCTGTCTGCGAATTGCATCGAATCTGTTCGTGTCATTGTGTTTCGAATGGGCAGTGATGCGTAATCACTCCAATAGGATCTCACACTTGGGAATCAGTTAGCATACATGTAAATAAGATTTCAAAAACCTTTCCTTTTTCCAAAGCTGTTGTAGAAAAGTTGGCCATGATTTTTTTTGCTTCGCTTAAAGGTTGACCTGAGCTGCTATGTGCTCGAGGATACTATCGAGAAAGTATGAGAAGCATTTGAACGGTGTCCAGTTCTTTACGATCCAGTTCTTTAAACTATTCCAGGTCGGGTTAATCAAAAAGGAGGTCTGATTCCGGAACGCCCAAATTTCCTTTACGCCACTTGATGTTCTGAAATACTGTAGACTTATGATCGATTTCGTCAACAGCTCCAGTGAATGTTTCAGTTCCCACGATTGGGCTAGACTAACATTTGCTGATCCTGGAATCCTTAGTGATGTCCTTACTCGTTTTGTTTTGGTTGGGGTGGTGATTTAAACAATTATTTCACTTCAGAGTCGTCATCACTATCAGCGAACTCGTCTTCCTGCAATTCAAGCACCTCCTTGGCCAGCCGGTCGTTCAACAGGGACTCTTTTGATGGTGTTTTCATTGTGAGACGCAAAACCAAAACCTATAGTACATTTTAAAAACAGGCCAGATGACAAATTTTTGAAAAAACATTATGTACTGCCAAAAAGATTTATAGTTCGCTCAAATGCCCAACTCCGCCTAAAGGCGGCTTACATTTTTCTCCAAAATGCAATAGATTAAAACAAATTTCACAACAAAACTTTATGCCTAATGCAAAGAAGTACATTTAAACTACTTAGCTATGAATTTTATCTCCTTTGAAACCTTACCAAACTGTGATAATTTTCCGCTTACGTTACAGTATCGAACATAAAATAATTTTTTTGTGTTTTCCTCGACTTTTGAAGTTTTGACGTGAAATCCATCTGGCAGGTCACTGTTTACAAATAAACAATGTATCATACACACATGTCAGCGTATTTTTAAGAGATGTAAGTGTGATAAGTATCATATAAAAAGCTGATGATAATTTAAAAGACATTTTGCCGAAGGCTGTCTAAAGGTGGGATTGGGAAGTAGAGGGTTAATTATAATAAATTCTTTTGGTTGAACTTAGAATCAGTCAGGAGAATTGTGTGACTCTCGGTTCAACACACAGCAGTATCAATAGTGAAATTACATTAAAGTGATCTTTAAAGATTATTTGTAGTTATATTGAGTGTTTGGGAAAGTAGCGGAGCAGCCTTAGGCAAGAAACCAATTAAATAAAGAAAAAAAAAACTAAGTTTATTGGCTAGATATTGAAACAGGTGGATAAAATTAGGTATTTCTATCTCATAGAAAGAGAAAAAAAACGTACTCCATAAATCTTGGACTAAATATTCGCTAACTTTATTGTTCGCTTAACCTCATTATTGAAAAACACTGTTCTCCATCAAATCAATTAGTGAATTTATTATGCCTTATAAACTATAAAACTAATAAAAACCAATTTAATTACATGTATAACAAATTAAGTGCATCTTGAGCCATATCTTCCGTGCTTTCGATTGAAATTTTTCTCAATCCAGTTATAACAGGGTCCGAATACAAAAGTAACCTTTGTAGTAGATCCGTAATTGTCGCTGTACGAGTAATCTTTCTCGCATTACTTCTTCTGAATTCTTTGACATTCTTGTTGGTGGATTCTGCAACTTCCTCTGACAGTTCTCAAATCGGCAAGAGTGCGCTACTAATAATGTCTGATCCTTGGATTAATACCTTGTGTACAGAAGCAGGCAAATTGTACCCAGGATACTCCTTCACTAACATCCTTGCAGTAGCAACAGCATATTCTCTGAACTCTTCTACTTTTATTTAATATCCAGACGCTAGACACTGTAACAAATCTCCGCATCTTTAACGATAAATAAAAATTAGTTTCTCCATGAATTGGTTAATTAACCAATCTTTAAATTTGCTGTTAAATAGATAAGATTAGAATTGCTTAGTTAAAGATAAATCTGCACCTGTCTTTAATTAATTTCGGCAACCTTTCTGAAAACTTGAACAATTTTCTTGCCGTGTTGCCATCATTAGAACTCCCAGATCCATCACATTTTGGCCTATCAATATTAAGACCCAATTCTTCTATTAACTTCATTTGCACCATCATTTGCTTAGCTGCCACCAACTCTTTGTCTTCGGCACTCCTAACCTGCCACTTTTTTACATCATGACGAAAAATTCAAAAAAGCAAATTCTTGCGTGTAATGGTGACAACCCAAACTCGTACCGATTTTCATCAACCTTTCGTTGCAAACAATCTTTAATTTTGTTCATTTGTTTCGGTGTGGCTTCACATGTGTAGCAACTAAAAGGTTGTGGGTTATATGATTTAGTTATGTCGAAACTAGCTTAAGATATCTGGATAAAGATGTTTCCGTCAATGCACTACAAACTTTCCCATCTATCATGGTGGGCTGAAGTTTGTGCGTAACATGACAGGTAGCATCATGTCCTGCCCTTCGGTTCAGAAAGGGGTATGGGCGCGTTCTGTCGAGTTGGTCGCGGCAGATTTCATGTGTGGATAGGCTGCTATATAAACGTACAAAAGGGCCTGAACCAAATGGACAGCTTGTAATGACCACTTGAAGATGCGGTGGGGAATCATTGTTCTGATATTCCCAAATGTAGCATGTAGTAAAATGTTTCTTGTCTTCTGAGTAAACGAGTGGAAACTCATCGGGAATGATCTCTCATATGCATCCGTCGAACCATTCTGAACGGCCGTTGTGAGAATATCACCATGAAAATCTCACATGCTCATAGCATGTTACCAGTTACTAATGCTTCTCTCCTTTCTACTGTTCCTTTTCCTAGTCCATGACCGAGAGTGGTGTCTAACACATTGTGAGTCACGATATGCGCTATCAAGGTCAGTTCTTCAAAAGCAGAAACACCGAGACGATAATATGGTCCCTACATCAAAGGAAGGTCGAAGCAGTAAGTGAGGAACGAGGAACCCTAACCAATTTTACTTTTAGCCAAACAAGCTAACCCAAGCTTTAAGGTATGATGAATTCAATATCAAGGAAAGAAAATCATATTAATTTCTCTGAATTTTTCATATATTCATATGTTGGGATAAAGGGAGAGACCATCAGAGTACCCGATTGAAGCGATTTGGATAGGAAGAGTGGGACTACCAACTTCCTGTTGTTAACATTTCGTGAATAAAGGGCGGGCTCTTCTCCCCATCTAATGGGACTTTATAATTGGCGAGGGCTCGGTTTTGTTGTGGATAATGCGAACTTGTTTCTCGAAGGAGATTCTCTCTAGACCCCTGTAGCTTTGGGTTGTGTGTAAGTGTATCTGCTTACGGGCCCACAATACGTTTTTGGCCCTTCATACAGGAACATGATGAAACATTTACCACAGAACAACCTTGATCAAATCGTTTAATTAAAACAGTCCAGTGCTATAGGCAGTTGCCTTGCTACATTAGATGGTAGTTCACATCATCATCATCATCATCATCAACATGACAGGTAGCATCATGACCAATTACAGTGGCTTGCAGCTGGTCTTTATTAACTGCTATTGTTTGAGTTATTTTCAAAAGATTTGTGCATACCGGTTGTGATTTGCTGTTTATTTATTGTTAAACAGTAGATCTTCTATAATTTAACCGAATTTGAGGAAATGTTGTTAAACACCAAAACATATAATAATGTCATACTGTAATCCATGGATTACTACGATAGATAAGTAAAACAAATCAGAATTTCATCGATTAAGGCTGCTTTTTCGCAAAATTCAAAAGCTCGCGAGCCCGCGTCCAATTTTGTGAAATCAAGCTGAACAATGCACTAGTTAACATTAGAAGACTCTTCGACTTTCTCTTTTCATTCCTACGGCTATGTCAAAACGTATTCAAGTACTTTCAAAACAAAGTACGGCAATGTAAAGCGTTATTAATGATCCAATACGTCAAACTCATCAGCAAATCGAAATAGTAAAAGGAATAAATGGACGAATGCATTCTGCAGTCTGAAATGATGCTTTGACAAAAACTGCTCGAAAATAAATCAATCCGAGTTGAACCTTAATGATGTATACTCAATTTGTGTCGGTGCCTATTGTTGATCATGTGATCTTAATTTTCAACCAAATGGAATGCAACAAGTTTTAAAAAATCACAAAAAAATCAAAGAAATATCAGCTAGTTTTAGAAATGCCGCATGTATCTTACATGATAACGACAAATTCTGAAAAAGAAATCGCGTCACAACAGAATTGAGCGTACTCAGTTTTCAAACACTGTAGTTTTAAACAATGTATTAGATATAAGAAACTTGAACGATCCACATCAAACCATGGCGCAGAAAGGCGCAGCTAGAACACAGTACACGTCGAAGTCAATACTCTCAATGAAGTTTTGTTGAAGATTCTGCGAGAGTAATCTAGGGGAAAAGATGTGTATGTCAATTATTTCTGTACATACATTCTAAGAGGAAAAGCAATTACACTAAGGTTTTTTTTTTTTTTGCACGGGGGATACGTTCCACTTTTAGTATGGAACTGTGTAAAACAGACTAAATGGAGATGATAAATTCACATGCTTAAACATTTTATATTGCTTCGATTTTGTTTGTATGCGTTACCTAACCATGCAATGGTCAAAATACAGTTATTAAAATTTTGAGTATTTACACTAAAATTTATGATTTTTTTGAAAAACTGCCATATGATTACTCTTGGCCCTAAACGTAAAATGTGAGTTGAATTAGATCGATAACATACATTACGTGCGAGGAGTAACGATTATGATGTAGAAGGAGATGTCGCTCATCACCATGAGGCACCAAGAGTGAACAATAATGTTTTTGGCTAGAATGAAACCAATTCTAGCCAAAAACATTGTTGTTCACTCTTGGTGCCTCATGGTGATGAGCGAACATCTCCTTCTACATCATAGATCGATAAGTTTTTCCGTCCTGAAGCTATGGCCAAAAACAACCCGTGTTAAAAAAAACCGTGCAAAAAAAAACCTTAGTGTATTTGAAATGAGCCACATAAACTATCCACAGCAAACCTGGGCGCAGATATGCGTTGAACTCAAGCTGAACTCAATACAAAGTTTTAAATATCAACACTGTAGCTGATATAAAATTTCAAAATTAACTTAATTGAAAGCAAATATCCATAAAAATATACATACTGTTATTTAGAAAAAAGTTTAACTGATGAATAAATGAATGCTATAAATCACTAATAAAATGTTGAGTTTTGGATACCAACTACTCTCACATATACGACCCGATTTCGAAAAATTTCGTTTAAAACCGTCAAAATCAAGCGTTGAACATGGAAATATACATCTTAAACAAAGCGTTGCCGAGTTAGAAACACGTATTCCTTGAAGCTAATTTTTTGTATTAATGGCCTATGGAGAAACCACTGTGCGGTGGTGCGAAAATGGCAAGAATTTATCCTAAATGCTGATGAATAATTTCTCGTTGTTTTCCGCATTTTAATGTAAAGGGTGTTTCGATCTAAATTTGGTCGACTTGACCTTGACGCATTTCCTTTCATCGTGCATTAAAAAAATTAGCACACTCCTCATTTTGAAGATGTGTGCGTGTAGCATCATGGCTTTATTTTGATTTTGAGATTTGTACTTCAGTTATCAAAATGTCGTAGAAGGAAGAGAAGCAACGCATCAAAAATCTGCACGTGCATGACGAAAATTTTCAAACTACTCTCACGCCAAGTTGGCGACCTTGTTGGATGTGGCTAAATCACCAAGTTACCAACGTATCAAAAGTGTTCGGTGAACGTTTGTTGACAGCCAGGAAAGCTGGATCGGGGAGAAATCGAAAGCCGGAGGCCACAGCGACGACAAAAAGAGTTGCTCGCTGTTTCGAGCTTAACTCCAACCTCTCCGTCCGAGATGTCGCAAAGAAACTGGTATTGGTGCCTTCAACCGTGAATAGAGCTAAAAAACCAGCTGGACTGTCAACTTTCAAGAAAATGGTGACTCCAAATAGCAACGATAAACAAAATACGTCGGCCAAAGAATGATCGCGAAAGTTTTACACGACGATGCTGACGAAGTTTGATTGCGTGGTACAGGACGATGAAACTTACGTCAAGGCAGACTTTGAACAGCTTTCTGGGCAGGAATTTTATACGGCAACCGGAAGGGGAAATGTGGCAGATATTTTCAAACACATTAAACTGTCAAAGTTAACCAAAAATATCTGGTGTGGTAGGCCAGCTGTACCAGTGGCTTGAAAAGCAACGTTAACATTGCTACCGGAACAATCAACCAGGAAATTTATCTGAGCGAGTGCCTAAAAAAACGTCTACTGCCTTCCATGAAGCGACACAATTGTTCCGTTCTATTTTGGCTGGATGTGGCATCTTGAATTTAGGTAAAAAGGCCGTGGAGTGGTCAAGGACAATAACCCTCCCAAAACGCCAGAGCTCTGCCTAATCAAAAAATATTGGGCCATCGTCAAGCGGAACCTTAAGAAGACTCAAAAAGCTGTTGTGAGAGAGAAACA
This sequence comes from Aedes japonicus, assembly GCA_034211315.2. Classification (NCBI taxonomy): domain Eukaryota; kingdom Metazoa; phylum Arthropoda; class Insecta; order Diptera; family Culicidae; genus Aedes; species Aedes japonicus. The sequence continues at coordinate 26,576 of JASCZW010011500.1, forward strand.
GTTCAAGACAAGCTGGCGTTCTGCGGCGAAAAAAGTGGATAAGGAGACTGTACAAAATCCTATGGCAGTTGTTAAACGAAAGACCCGGCAATTCGCATTTGGTAAAAATAAAAATCAGCTGAATATTTCTCCTGTATTCTGTGATAACTGAACTTTAAATAGAAAAGAATTTGACTTATTAATACAAACTTTGATCGACTTACACACTTAACTGATTGACCAAGTTTCAATCGGAACACCCTTTCCTCTTTTTGGCGAAGAATTTTCTTGTTTTGTGCAGCCAAATGGATCAAGCTATCGAAAAAAAATGAGGAAAAATGTCAAGCTGAAATTTCTTTTGCAGTTCAATACTTTCTCTACATATAGACTGTTGCAGTAATCATAAATACAATAATTATTAACCGTCAATTCAAAATGCGTGCAGAATTCACTCAACTTTTAATTACGCCTCTTGTTTACATCCTTACTAAACTGATGTTGTCATTTTTTCAATTTTTCGCAATTAAGTAAAGAAAACGGATTGTGCACAAACGGTGCACCGTCAGTGGTCTTTCGATCAGAAAATTGGCCAAGGAAGAAGGTGTGAGCATCTGAGAAGATTTCGTAGATTCTCCCCGAGACGGGGTAGAAAGCCTGGTTCCACTGACCGCTAACGCTAAAAAAGACAGACAGGTAAGGGACTATTTCGAGCATCAGCCTTCAGCATCCGTTCGAGATGTGGCGAAAAAGCTAAGTACTTTGGCGACTTGTGTTATGCGTGCCAAAGAGAGAATGAGCCTACAGACTCGTCGAAAGCATCGAAACACCGAAAGCGTCGAAACACCGAACAGGCTGAATCTTTGAAACCGAGGGTTCTAAAGCTGCATGACAAACTGCTGACTGAAAAATCGTGTGTTATGTTATCTTGGACGATGATACCTACACAAAACTCGATTATAAAACTCTGCCAGGACCGCAGTTTTATACCTTGCCGAAGAGAAAGGATGTTCCTGAATCAGTGAAAGCATTTACACCGAAAAATTTGGCAAGAAGGTAATGGTATGGCAGGCCATATGCGGATGTGGAATAATATCTCGTCCATTCATTACGATTGACAAAATTAATGGTCAAATCTACATGAGGAAGTGTCTGTAAAAAATATTGCTACCCTTGATCAAACAGCACACCAACCCTACAATCTTTTGGCCTTATCTTGCTTCCTGTCATTACTATAAATATGTACTAGAGTGGTACAAAAGGAACAATGTCGTATGTGTACCAAAGAAGATAAATCCACCAAACCGCCCAGAGATTTGCTCTATCGAAACTTTCTGGGCTTTGACTAAAGCGAAGCAGAGAAAATCCACGAGACCAGCGGGTAGTGTTGGAAAATTTAAGAAAGATTGGCCAAAAGTTGTGAAAATGGTAGGAAAAAGCACTGTGTCGAAGCTTATGAGAAGTGTGAAGGGAAAAGTTAGAAAACTCGCCTATCCTACGGTATATCAAGCAAATTCAAATGAAGAATGGAAAGAAAACATTGTCATTCATCATGTTTGAAAATAAAATAATCAAAAATCACAGAATGTTTTTTTTTTTCATTTGTGAAAGAAAGTGCATTAATATTTTCCGGAACAGTCTATAAAATATTCAGAGCCATCGGGTAATCAATCACAGTCACAGTTCTCAACTTGTTTTCGTTGACTGTTAGGTTATGACAAATAAAGCCAGCTGTCTTCTCGCTCTCAAGCTGCAGACAATCAAATCAAAGATGGTCAATTTCAAATTATCACTACCATCACATATCCACAAATAGTCAGGTTCTAGGCTTATCTACTGTGTGAATGTCCATGGCTGGAAATATAATGCTTCACTAGATTCTAGTCTACACAAATCTAGTTAAAACAAGCCAACAACGACAATGCATTCATTATTTCAAACATTGTTTCCACTGCTACAATCCATGAACCACCAACAACATCTGCATGCACACATACAACGATACCTAGGATCTACTCTAATCTAATTCAACAAATATGCATTTGCATTACTGAGTTGTTTCCATTCCTCCGAGACCGGAAGTCAAACTGATACAATGTACCTACTTCAAAGAACATTACTGGCCATTAGCGTTGGGCGGCTGGTCGAAGGAAAACGGGGAGATCCCATTCGATTGCAGTGATTTATAATTTGTAACAGCGGTGCTTCTTTGTACCCAAGCCCTGCTGGTTTGCGGAAAAGCATTCCCAAATCGTGAAGCAGCTGTCGCGGCGTAACCCCGAAAGAGTGAAATCATTAAATGGTATTTTGGGTGCAGCCGGAGAATTTCATTCCAGGCAGGATTTTCAAAGTTGCCCGCATACATTGTTCTCTGTGGGTATTTTAAATAATATTGTTGATGCTATTAAATTCAGTTCATAGTTCAAGCTTTGGACAATCGCATGGCATCAGTCGCTCAAACACTTAGTCTTAATGTAATCTCATCAAAGTCATCATCTACAGGCCTAATGATACAACTAGTTTGGTTTTCCTAAAATGCCTCATTCCACATAAGATATCTCCTCCCAGAAGGAGCAAACAAAAATCTCGATGTCATTAATCACTTTCATGTTCTACACTGGCCAACCAAAACTACATCCCCTTCGGAAGCCAACCAGCCGACCACTCGGCCTCCTCCACGGGACTCCAACTACATGTCTTATGGTTGTTGTATCATGAACTCTCCTGCTTGCGGCTCCTTCGAAGAAACCTGCCAAGATATGAAAATGGATCAAACTTGAGACCAAGCTGGTCCTCCCTCGGCATGGGGACCCTTGTTGGCTTGTAGGAAGCGTTCTAATGTGAGTGTGTCGGATCAGCTTCGACCAGCTGATGCATATTTTATGTGAAACCATTATGTGCATCGTTTGCTTGTTTTCTTTCTGGAATCGCCTCTAATAAACGGCTTAGACGAGAGCAAGAGCGCCAGGCTGGTTCAACTGCTTCTTTGCTTTCTTCGTAACCTCTTGCCTCATAAGAAATTCCCAAGTCAGGCCAAGATGAGAAAATCATCTTTCCTGCTTCGAAGCCAAAGGAGCTTGTTAGAACATTCATCCTGATGGGAATTATCCGGAATGTTTATGTAAGAATATGTGTTTGTGCGCTGTGCAAACCCCCTCGAGACCAACTACCTACTGACTGCAGCTGAAATCTGTTGCAGACATTTTTCGTTGCTTCACTGCAGCATTGCTCGTGTGAGGAGAGCAGGTGCATTTAAATTACTATACCGAGTCAAGGAAGAGAGCTTGTTGCTGCTATCTGCTGCTGTTGCATCACACGGGGGTTGGCTGCTGGCTGATGGGATGTGTGCTTAGAAAAGAAAGCTTCACTGAATATTTTAACATGTGCTTGATTAGGGATTTTTGATGTTCAATTGAGTGAGGCAAAGCCCGGCAGCCGTCTCGTTCGTGGCAAGAGGATGATCTCCAGCTATAGACTACGACGGAGGAAATTATGCCTTCGGCTGTGTGCCAGACCCGGTGCTGAGTTGGTGGATAGGTCGTAAGAGCCCATTCAGTGTTGCCTATTTTTTTCGAAATGGTTGCTGTTCGTTGACCTGTTTGCATAGATGAATTAATTGGTAGTGCTTTCATGTGAGCCTCATTTCAAGCAATCCGGCTAATGAGCTTGGGCAATTTGGTGTACATGATCGTTTGGGAAAGGGTGGTGTTATGCTGCGTTGGTTGAGCGATATACTCAGCTTTACACGGTGTTCAATAAGTTCGGATACACTTTCAAAATTTGTTAAAAAAATGAAAACATGTTTTTTTATTTTTTGGATTTATGTTATTGAAAGCTATGTTTACAAGGAACGTTTACAACATTTCTCTTGGAATGACCCCCCCTTTGTACTCCTTAACGAGCTTCAAACGTTTCTCGAACGCGTCGCAGGCGGCACGCACGGACTGCATGGGCATTTCGTCCCAGATTTTGAGAATTACCGTCTTGAAATGATCCAAAGTGCTGACCTTGTATTCGTTCAGCTTCGCCATCATATAGGACCAAACAAAAAAGTCGAGAGGATTCAAGTCCGGGGAGCTGGGAGGCCACAAAGTTTTGTCCAGAAAGTCGGTTAAATTGTCCCGACACCAGGCTTGAACCACATTTGCCGTATGGGCTGGTGCACCGTCCTGCTGGAACACGTAGTGCTCATCGCCGTAGAGGCTTCGGAGACTGGGGGCAACAACCTTTTCCAAAACCTCAGTTTTGTAGTACGCCGCGTTGATTTTGACGTTTTTTTCAATAAACACCAAGGGTAGCTTACCACGTTTGCATACTGCCCCCAAACCATCACCGACGCGGCACTTTGGAACCGAGGGATGTTTATATTGGATTCAGGAATGCTGTCCCTCGATGGCGCCCACACCCGGTCATTTTGCACATCGTGCGGCTGCTGCAGCACGAACAGCTTCTCGTCCGAAAAACAAACTCCTGACCAGCGTGCCGAGAGAGGATCCTCTTAGCTCGATCCAACCGCTTTTGCTGGTAGCCTCCGAAACGCCATGGACCTTACGTTTTTGTAAGGCCTGAAACCAAGGTCCTTGGTGAGTATGGTGTGAGCGGTTCCAATGGAAACGTTGAGATCTGCAGCCGTTTTCCGGATTGAGCGGTTCTTTTGCGCCGAATTCGCTCCCTCACGATCTTGATGACCCGTGGCGTCCTCGCTGAACGCGGCCGACCGGATCTCGCACGGTCATTGGTCGAGGACGTCTCCCGGTATCGCCTGATGGTCGTGTAGACAAAGTTCCGCTTGACCCTATGCGATTTCAGCAGCCGGAATATATCGCCGGGTCGCTCACCGTTCAAAAAACGCTTAATTACGAAGTCCCGATACTCTTTCATCGCGCGTAACAAACGAACAACAACTAACAGAATGTCAACACCGCGCACATTCGGTAGCGTATGAATGAAGCTAAAGCTGACACCAATACCAATGCAGAATATGTACATGGCGCATACCTACGCAATGATGAAAACTTGTATTCGAACTTATTGAACACCGTGTATGCTGCTGATTTCCATGCTGAATGAGGGCCTTTCCGGCCGAAGAGTTTTGAGGGTCAAAGCTCCAAACAATATAAGCTGAAAATACTTGAAGAAAGAGGTGGTCAAAATCGTTCCAACCAAATGAGCTCTTCAAACATGGATTTAATGATAAATATTATTGATTACTAATTGAATAGGAATGGTTCTCGGTGAGGTTAAGCGCGTCACCAGAAAAAATATTTTGAATAAAA
>JASCZW010011501.1:0-31821 GCA_034211315.2 Aedes japonicus
AGGTTTGCTTCATTTAGAATTGGAACAAACTTTTGCTCATATTAGTGCTCATATTGCGCTTCTGGTGGACGGATTTGGAAGTTCTTGGCGCCCACGTGTCGGAAATTTTGTCAGCTTTACGTATGTATTTTTGACATTCCGCAAATCAGCTGTACTTTGTAAACAATCAACATGGAAGCCGAAAGAAGGGAAAAAATTGTGCACAGTTTTATTGGAAAATCCATTGTGGTCTGCATCTAGGCTAGCTAAACAGCTGAAATTGCCCAGAAATACCGTATGGCGCGTTATCAAACGGTATAAGGAAACATTGACGACGACTTGGAAGCCTCAAGCCAATGGTCGGAGTGGAACTGTCGACCGGAAACTGCGTGGTAAGATTTTGAAGACGATTAAGAGGAATCCCAATCTGTCGGACCGTGATTTGGTCAGAAAATTCGGTGCTGCCCATAGTACCGTGAGAAGAACTCGACTCCGGGAAGGAATCAAGTCGTATCGAGCTAGCAAACAGCCAAATCGGACCATAAAACAGAATAGTGTGGCCAAAATCCGTGCTCGGAAGCTATACGACCAGGTGCAAATCGATAATCCAGATTTTGTTGATAACTTTACCCATTATATTGCAATATAATACTGATCAACTACAGCATATGTTTTGTAATAACACCGCCTTCAATTTAGAAACCGTCACAGGCGGCACGCACGACTTCCATCGGCATTTCGTCCCAAATTCGTTTGATTACGGTTCTGAAATGGTTCATATTAGACGCCCTGTGGTCATTTACCTTCGCCAGCATGTATGACCATATGCAATAATCCAAGGGAGTCAGATCTGGTGAACTGGGAGGCCGTTCATTCTTGTCCAAAAAGTCGGTCAAATTTTCTCGGCACCAGTCCTGAACGAGAATTTCAGTATGTAATGGCGCTCCGTCTTTCTGAAACACATAGTGATCATCTCCAAACACCTCTTGTACATATGGCTTGACAGTTTTCTCCAAAACTTCCGTTTTATAATGTACGGCATTCACTTTAACGCCTTTTTCGATGAAAACCAGTGGTTATTTGCCTCGCTTGCAAATTCCTCCCCAGACCATCACTGACGCAGCACTTTGGAACCGTGGAATATTCCTATCACTCTCTGGAACAGTTCTCGAAGAGAGAGCCCACAATCTGTCGTTCTGGACATTGTGAGATTGTTGGAAGACGAATAACTTTTCGTCGGAAGAGATAAATTCTTCCCCACCGTGCCGCGCCAAAAGCAGACATGCTCTTTCGAGTCGTTTCAGCTTGGAAGCTTCCGAAACTCCGTGAGCCTTACGTTTCTTGAAAGCTTGGAATCCGAGGTCATTTTGCAGTATATAGTACATTGACGATCTCGACAAATTCAGATCTGCGGCCATTTTACGTACAAAGCGCTGTGATTCTCGTCTAATCCGTTCCCTGACCACTTTAACAACTCGTGCAGTCCGTACCGGACGAGTACGACCGGATCTCTTTCGGTCATCCAACGAGCTGGTGTCACGGTACCTTCGGATGATTCGGTACACAAAATCCCGCTTTACTCCGAGGTTTTTTCAAATATTTAAGAAAAGCACCCGGGCGTTCACCTTTCAAAAACTTTTTTATCACCACAGCACGAAACTCCTTCATCGCTGGTAAATGATAAACACCGAATGAAAGCAATCGGACATAACCTAAAAGCGTTTATTTATACATACTGCAACTACAGTTTTCACGACAAAATTGTTGGAGTAGATCTTACGCTTCAGGTTGGCCCAGACATTCTCGATGGGACGCAGCTGGGGGACGTTGGCCGGGTTCATCGACTTGGGTACTACATCGATAATCAGCCACTTCATCTCCTCCATCGGCGAATAGTGGGCCGATGCCAGATCTTGATGAACGATGCAACTTCCGGTAGGCATTTTGTACTATAAGTTTCCCAGTTCACCGCCAGTCTGGAGAGAAAGAATAGCGGCTGTGACATCCCCTCTTCGCTGATTGTCAGCCACTGCAGCACCTTCTTGGGGAACTTGGTGTGTGAAATGAACTTCACATCGCAGCTCATTTTCTTCGAGGGGGCAGCAAAATACGAAGTTCCCTGCCAGTCGTTGCCATCCAGGGTGCGAAAGGTCTCGCTTTTCTTCACCACAGCTACGTCGCGATTCGCCGGAAAAATCGAGTTGACCATCTTATCGCTGCGTCATTGCGTGCAGCTTAGAAACCAGTGGACGCGACTTCCGCTTCCTGACATATATGTTCATGTTTGCCAGGTACTCTTTCACTGTTTGGACGGTTGAACCGACCCCTGGCCAAGCGCAGGCAGTGATGTAGCCACTTTTCGCTCGGCCTTCCTCTTCATCATCCTTTAGAGTTTTTTGTCGCTCAGGGTTGTCGGCCGTCCAAAACCGGGCTTTTTTCGATGCTCTGATTGTTGTCTAATAGTGCCAAGATGTTGTAGAAGCCGTAACGGGCGTATCCGACGTCTACAAAGTTCCGCACGATGTCCGTTTCCGACGCGGCGGGGTGCCGTTTTTTGACCGCGCACACTTTTGAACGGAGTTGCTTCACTGTTTTTGCCGTCACGATTAGAGTTCGACTGATAGAGCGGTCAAATATTGCGGATTTTGTTCGGATATTGCTTGATAATCGAGTTACACTCATTCAAAGAATGCAGTTTCTTGGGTTCATTAAGATCCAAGCACATAGTAATCTGTATAATGAACTCGGTATATAAAGTACAGCAGATCAAGTAGAACGCCTCCTTCCTGGTAACATCGAGAGTTCTGGATCTAAGAGTTTCTGTTGCTAATCTGCTATATATATTCGACTTATTACGAAAATATTTTTCGAAATCAGAAACTCCGAAATCCGTCACGTGTCTTAGGTTATCATCTTCACAAATATTAGCAAGGAATGAAACTTCTACTGAGATTAGGACGAGAAAAACAATACGAGTTCCAAAAATCGTTCCAAATTCCTTTTGACGACTGTCTCGAACAAAGGTGGCAGATGGATGCAGCACATTCAAAGGCTTCAATCCCAAGATGTTTTGTATAATTTGGATTGTTGACAAGTAATTGTGGATATCTCGCACCAACTGTTCAAGGTACAATGGCAGCAACATTATTCTTACTTCCCAAAATTCTTCTTCGTGAATGCATGAAAATATTTTATTGGAAAAAATGGAAGAACAGTATTTCGGTAGCAATCCCTGCAGGAAATTCTGCCGAAATTTGTGGAGCATTCTCTTGAGAAATTTGTAACAAACACTTATCCAGCGGAGTATGCTGGAGCTTTATACTCATTTTTTGCAGTATGGTGCTTCACTACATGGAGTACCATACTGTTAAAAAAGAGCGTTGTAAGTTAACGTTTACCCCGTGCTTGGAATAGGGTCTAGGGGTGCTTAAGCCATTACCTACCCTATTTACGAATCTTTGCAGATTCTTCAGATAAAATTTAAGAAATAATTTTACAAAAACCCTTTGCGGAATTTCTAGAGATAAGAGTAAATGTATGAGATTATGGAATACGTGCAAAATGTTTTCCAAGCTTTCTCCTTCAAATCAAGACTTTATTCAGAATAACTTCAGGAATTAAAGGGTGTACGGAATCAAATTGCGACACACGGCAAAATTCGCCGTGCAACCAATCATCTTAAAACTTCCAGGGAGTAAAATAAAACATGTTATGAATATTTTCCTATGTTTGATTCATTGAATTTCAATTCCATATCCAAATGCACGAACCTTCTTCCTTACACTACACATAAGGTCCTGTACAACATTTGGACCAATTTTTTTTTTGCGTGGCAATCCATTTTTCTTCCCCCGATTTCACTTCCTTAGGATGCTTCCGAAGTGCCTGATTCATGATGGCCCAGTACTTTTCAATTGGCCGCAGTTCCGGTGCGTTTGGAGGGTTGAGGTCCTTAGTCTTGTACCACTCCAAAACCTCTTTCGAGTAATGGCACGTGGCTAAATCCGGCCAGAAAATCGAATGCCCATCGTGTGACCTCACAAGAGGAAGTAGACACTTTTGGAGGCATTTCTTTAGGTACACCTGCCTATTGACGTTAGCACTATACGAAGATCCACTTTTGCCTCTTTTTTCTTTCTGATCGATAGTCAAACGTTCGTGGTACCAATTTAAAACACAAGACACCGCAGAATGTACCATTCCCAGCATTCTGATGATGGCACGATGAGAAAGATCCGGATTTTCGAGGTACGTGCGCAAAATTTCTTTGCGCCGCTGCTGTTCCCCCGACTCCATTCTCCGTCTCGAATGAACTTAAATATCTACAGCAGACGTACAGTTTAAAGAGATGTTAATAGAATGAATCCCGACTCCATCTTCGCAACGATTGCACATCTGCTAGTCAAACTTACACACCGTAAACAAATACACACTGAACTAATTCCACCTCAAGAGAAAACACCCTACGGGTAAAAAGTTTCAGCCATTTAAAAGGGGTGCAATGTGATTCCGTACAACCCTTACATGATACTTTCTGTGTAGTTCTTTTAAGTGTCTTCCAGAGATTTCTTTAAAATCACAAAGCATAGCAAGTTCAGGGATTCCTGCAAAAAATTCATCATTAGAAAGTTTCGAAAAACTGCCGATGAAATTCCATAAACAACTTCTGGAAAAATCCCTGGAACAACGCGTACAAACTCCTGAAGAATACTTATAAAAACGCCAGGAGAATAGCTCAAAGAATGTCGGAGAACTTTTAAAATAATCTGTGGGAAATGCAGTAAAATTTCATTAGATGGGGGCGACTCCGGCGTAGTGGTTAACATCCATACCATGCACGCCAAACTCACGAGTTTGAATCTCACCCCTGACAAGTTACGAAACTACCCAAAAAGGTATTTGAGTGACTACGACGGGAGATGAACCAACCCAGGGCTGAACATCTCAATAATAGAGGGAAAAAAAATACTTAGAAAATTATCTCAAAAAAATTATGGAGAATTCATTTGGAGCCATACACATAGACTGACTTTCAGACAGTTATTCAAGCTAAGATCAGTTTACCCAAATATGGGTGAAGAATACCCATAATCGCAAAAAGTGCACAAACCCATTTATGGGTACGTTACTACTTACCCATATTAGGGTACTTTTCCCCTACTAAATTACTTAAATATGTGAAAAGTCAACTTTACCCATACATAAGTATGTGCACTTTTTTGCGATTATGGGTAAACTGAGCTTAGCATGTATGTCATTGTAGTGTCAGCGTCAATTAATTTATTTTGCTCTATGGGCATCAAATAGCACACTAAAAGTAATATTGGTAAAAAAGTGGGTCCCAAAAATTTACATTTTTTTTATATTTGAGGATTTAAACTGTACAAGCAATATCCAAAAATCTTAAAAATCTTGGTTTATTTATGAAATCTGTAATCTTTACATACAGATACCTGTATGAAAAATATGGAAAAAATTTGTGACAATCTAGAAAAATCTTTGCATGTGGCAACCTTGCCGTCAGCTTCCAAAACAAGGCTGGCCCATTGCCGCTCTGAACAGCCCCGAGGCTGTCAAACGAATGATACATTTCGCAAAGGCGTACCCTTTTTATTGTTCACTGCTGTACATGAGATCTTTCTTACCTTCCATTAGAAGTCTGTGATGGAAAAATACTTGGCATTTAGTAAATTTACTCTGCAAAACGAAGTTATTAGAAATTAATTTTGGCGTTATTTTTAATTATGTAATATTCAAGATCAATAGTTTACAATATTGGAAACGACGCGTAGAAATATTTTCGATAGATTGTCGAAAATGTTAGGGAAAACGACTTCGATATTAAGGCTCAAAACCTGTCGGCTTTTCGTGACGGTCGCAATGGTTTTTTTTTTAAATTGTACCCCAGTATAGAAAACAAAGTGCTGCGTAAAACACTCATCAAATTTAAGTCAAATTTTCACATAACTTCCTATTTAAAAATCGTAGTATTTCAGCTTTTTAAAACACTCCTGGAGCTGCAAATTGGCATGGAAGTGGCTGAATTATTCATGATTATATGAAAAAGCCAAAAACGGATCATAGCTTTGAATTTCGTAGGTGTAAGAGTAATGGCAAATGTGCTTTTCAATTAAACTCGACTAGACAGACAACCCAGGACAGGTCATAAGCAAAGTTCCGTGTAACCTCATGGAATTCATGAATTATAACTCTGATTTTTCACATAGACAATATATCATGTAGGGTAACGGGATGTAATGTTAGCCTAGCTCCTTGCTTCGGCCTATGTACCAAATATGTCATTATTTCGGCGATAATCAACACAATCATGTTGCTATCAGCATAACCGATTTATTTCAAAGCAATTGAGACATTATGATACAATTCATAGTAGCTCACTTCCGCGTAATTTTCGATTTCCTTAACTTTTTACACACCATGACTTTACTGGTTAAGCTGAAGAGATTTTCTACACGATTTAGAATGATCTAAATTTGCCGAAATTGAACCTATAAACCAAATAATGCAGCCAAGATGTACAGAATATAGTCACATGTTATAGACTAACCGGTCACATAGGTAAAATAACAATGATTTAACAAGAAAACGGTGGGCCCAATGTTAGGTACATATGTTTTTCTATGTTCCTAACTATGGCCTGTTGTACAAAAAGCGTAGTAAAAATGTTGTTATCGGTAACATTTACGATACAAACGTCTGAGTTTCGGTAGAATGTTTTTCATATGGCTCATTTTAACAAAAAACTAAAGGAACAAAATCTGTGTAGAGTGAATTATAATGTTTTGATTCCCGAATGGCCGCTAAATCATATGTAAAGATAACTTAAATGTTTTTTAGCAGTTGAAGTTAAGTTTGATTTATGAAATTGTTTTTTGGGTAGAGCGGATCAAGCTGGCAACACCTTGAATCAAAAAATCAGCAAAAAAAATCGTACCTAGACAACATTTAATAACAAATCTTTCGAATGGGACGAAGTTGCATCCATAATTAGACCCAATTTGGTACCCATAAACCGACATTACATCCATATCCCTCGAAAGCTTCTGACTTTATAAAACAAGTTGTGTAACTTTTAGTGATACATACTACCAGATGGCTTATTGAAAATATGTTAGCAACTGTATAGCTAGCTAAATTTTGTTTGCAGCTTAAATACTATATGAGTTATAATAAAAAATGTAATCGATTGTTGCATATTAGGCTGAGTCAAGGGACACATACCCTATATCTTTAAATGTATCTCTCTACAACTCATTCAAGTTTTACATAAACGCAGGAGCAATAACCTGCATAGAAACTAGCCGCGTAAAATAATTCACTTATTTTTATGGCAATCTTCGGAATCGTCAATAATCCATTAAACATATCTGTCCAAGATCCGTTTCGTGTTAAATCTCGGCAAAAATGTACCTTTAATGCACAGTTTCACACCAGTAGTAGCAATTACGTATCCTGACCGGAGAAGCAATAACAAAAATTCCCAGCACTTCCCGCTCGTTGCGAAGCCCTTCGAGCCATTTGTTTTACGTTGCACTCTAAATACCACTCTGATTTATCACCGCTCCTCCAGTAAAGATGTTCCAAACATTACAGAATTCTTCATTTCTGTCCTGACGGCAATTAATCATCTTCACCATGTCAACACCACGATATGTTCAGTTCTTTTCCCATTATGGTGTTCTTTGTTCGTCTAAACGAAGAATTTGCAACTGAAATGCGATATTCAATTATCACCAACACCATTAGAACAGCTCCTAGGCAATGGTCACTCTTGATACTGCGCTAGCATCCACTGCACATTCCAATTGCTGCATTTGTTTGTGTATATTTTCTGTAATAGAGTCATGAACCCATCTCGATAAATCAAAGAAATTCCAATTCGTGATTTCCTCGGTAGGATTCCAACCAACTGCAACCATAGCTATGGTTTCGTTAGAAGAGAATGCAGTTCATACCAGAATACCGGATGAGCTTTGCACGGTAATTTAGTTCGCGTACGCATTCGCTCTGATCAGCAGTGGAAAAGGTTAAGGGGGTGGGGAGAGGGTGTAATTAAAAAACAAATAAATAACATCTTATGAACCAGCCCTTTTTGTTTTGTTCAATTACGGATGGCGTTGCATTGGTTGAAGATCTGCATCCTTCTTATATAATTACCGCAGCATGTTGTTTGCCCATGAGTTCATTAAATATAGATCATCTGACATCAAGTAGAGGATTTTCCGCGAGTTAGACAGCCAGCACAAGCTTCTTAGCGCCGAAGGAATCCATTCGCTTGTTTTGTTTGAGATTGTCGGTCGATTCTTGACGCAGCCGTCGCCGATGAGCCGACGAACTTGATGAGAAGCAAGAAAGCGCCAAGTGTGAAAAAATAAAAACACCTTAGAAAAAGCCTCTTCAACGGGATCTAAGATCTTAAGCCTTGACTGCCGTATGAGAGTTGGTGCTTGGTTTTTTTTTGCCAACAGTTATCATCGAGTGCAACTTCAACAGAGGATGAATGATAGGACAACGAAGCAGCAAAGGCCAAAACGACGACGACGACGTGATGCTATTTCTAACTGAGACGTGTACTATTTCACGCAGTGCGACTTCCAATTGTTGTGCAATGAACTGGAAGATGACCATGAAACCTGTGGTTTGCCGAACGTGAGTAGGAACCCTGGAGATCTGTAATTGCAATGTACTTATGCTGTTAAATAATAGTGAAAAACTATAAAATTAAAGGACGCATATTTACTCACTGCGCAGGTAAATAACCCCTGAAATTCCAAAACAAGCACAGGATTCCCTTTGGAAGCATCTACCGACGCCCATGACTAACCACAACTATACAGATACTAATTGTACATTGTTTAATATCATCCCTTTCTCAGAGCGTAGCAGTCAACTACAAGTCCTTGTCTGGCGTGTTACCGACATCTGTTGCAAGATTAAGAAAAAAGAAGCGCGAATCAACTACTTCTGAATGCGCTGATTGAGCGTAGCATGGCAGGATTACCACGCAACGACAGCCTCATTGTGGCGGTTCTTATAGATGTCGAGATCGAGAGAACGCGTGAAGGTGATTACGAGACGCTACCATTTTCCTTAATCCAGGACCCACAAGAGTGCGGCTGCTGCTGCCAAACAAAATCACTCACGCACCCGGAGTTGGTCGTTGGTCTCGTCCCTTCTTGATGTGAAGTGCATCAAGCAGGAAGGGATAGGAATGTGCAATTGTTGTTGCGTTCCGAACAGGGTGGCAGTAGCTCAGCCCCGGTAGCACCCATATTCCGTCAGCCTGCAGTTGACTCTCGGCGAATGCTGATGATTCCTGATTGAAGGTTATAATTATCCAAGCATGAGGTTACAAATTATGCCAGGTTCGAGCGATACTTCGACAGTGAACTTGGTGTAAGATTAATTGAGCTGCCTGTTTGATTGTCCGACGCCACTCGCGCTGGTGGCATGTGAAGGAACTTGAACGTGTGTGACGATAAGCAAAGTGGACACTCAGCGATGTAGTTCCATGCGAAATCCGTTTGGACGAGATGCCATAAATCATTTGGAGGCCAATGACGGGTCCCAGCGAAACGAAAATTGTAGGCCTGAAGATATTTGAGACGCATACGTCATATTAGTTATTATCACCAGTATGTGTTCGCGGAGGATAATTTGTTGAACATTTTTGATGCTGTAAAGTGGCTTTTGGTGGCTGTGAAGACGTACCTGAAAAGAGAGACAACAGAAATTGATGTTTAATTTATTATCATAGACAAACAAGTGGATTGTAGTAAGAGGATAAAAACGCAAACTTAATAACAAACAAATAATTCAATAAATTTAGTCCATCCAGTACATTTGTATTGCCTCAGAAAATTAAAATAAAATATGGGAATATGAGGAGCATGATTTCAGTTTGAATATTTTTCAATCTTTTACGTCTAACAGGGCTTGATTCGCGATACAGTTGAATGTCTATTCAAGTAAAAAAAAAAAGAGTCCTGGAGCATAAGCGTGTTATTGTGCTTTCCACAAACTATACGATTGGATGCTTTGGAATGACAAAGGAAGTTCTCAATTAAGAACTCTGGATGTATTTAAAAATATATATCAATTTGAGCAGCACTCCAAGCCCAGAGGGCGTATAGATCCATGTGTAAAAAGAGATCAATATTCGATTGATACTGCGTAAGTGTGTAAATGGTTTATTATTTGTATTAAAAGAAGGAACATTCAATTGTTGAAAACAACTTCACTTGTTTCAATATAAGTAACAACCAGGGCCTTACTTTGTCGAAGCTACGAACGTGAAAATGAATCGCTTTTGTATTAATTTCACTCCACTGACATAAGCTCTCGTGTAGTGAAGAAATCTTACTTTCGCCGATTCACTCCCAGTTCACTTCCTGTGAAACGTAAGTAAGCTTAAATTCATTTGCGATCTAGCCACAGTCAAAAGCATTTCAATTGAAATTCAGGCTTACTTCAAACGACGTGGTGAACGACCGTGAATCAACTTTGTTGAAATTGATTTGATTTCATCCCCCCCATCCGAGCAGTGGCTGGCGAACACAACAAAACATGCGTGCCAGTGTTGCTAGAAGTATTGTCATTTAACGATCCACGCATTGCTGTACCTTCACTCGACAAAAGGGTCCCTCAGCGCGTTTTTGTTTGATACTGCGGTGACTTTTATTTGTTGCATTTGCGCGAGAGCTGTGAACACAACAGAAATCACGTGAAAGCACCTTCGGTATCAGCAATTTCGTTGATCATATAATAAAATGCTTGATTATTGCTTTCAGAGCTACAATTTATTTATCTGTCTTTATCACTGTCTTAAAAATAATGAATACCTCAGACATGAATATACAATCATTGGCCAAATAAAGTGCCCACCACATAATTTTTTGAGGTTGTCTCTTTTATTTGGTTCAAATTAAAGTAAACACACTGTAGTCTTTTAAGATATTTTATTAAATAATAATAATAAAACAAAGAGTACGACTTGAAGAAAAATAAATCGGGATGAAAGAAAATAGTGACCAAAAAAAGGGCCCATTTATTGTAGGCTGCCGGCAAGATATATTTAAGTATAAGAAAGGCATTTTAATAATTTATGTGTCCTCCTTTGGCCTTCAGGACCAGCTGCAGGTGCTTTGGCATGATCTCTACCAAGTTCCTTAGGTGCTGTGGATCAAGCTCTTCCCATGCGCGCTTCATGGCTTTGAAATAGTTAAATATATTGATAAGATCAGTTTTGTCAACCCTGGCTTCTAGAATCGCCCACAAATTCTCGAACGGGTTGAGGTCCGGGATTTGTGGAGGCCCTTCCAGTGGTTTGATCCGACAAGAACGGAAGAAGATCCTGCTGAAATACGAACTTCTCTTCAAGACCCGTTTGGATCAGCGAAACCTCCAGGTTTCCTCGCAAAATGTTACCCACTCCACGAAAAACACCCCCAAACCATCACATTTCCTCCTCCATACTTCACCGTGCCTTTGATGAGGCGCTCCTTAAGTTCCTCATCCGATCTGCACCACATACGAACCCGCCCCTTTCAATTAAAAAGCTCGAATTTGTATTCGTCCGTCCAGAACCGTTTTCCAGAACTCTACAGGCTTATCAACATGCTCAAAAGCATGCCCATCGTTTGGCTTTGTTTGCCTTGCTGACAAATGTTCGCTTCCGGGCAACTTTGTTAATCAGCCCCTGTGCAACAAGACGGCGACGAACAGTTCGACCAGAAACTGATAGTTGGAAGGTTTGCTAGATCTCACGGACAGTTGCTTTTGGGGTTTTTCTTGGCTTCGCACATGATCATGGTGTCCGTTCGGGGAAGGTCCATTAATTATGCCACGTGGTAGGAGGAGAGGGGGGGGGTTGGGGATTGGAATAACGTGACGATCCATCAAAAATAAATGAAGGCCAATACAAAAAACATGACAAGGGGATAGGGGATGGGGGGTTGCGTGACGTATTTAATGAACGTTCCCTCGTGTATCCGCTTTGCGCGATCCACCACTGATCCGAACGTTTATTGTTTCAGTAGAATTTTCTCATCCGCATCTTGCTAATATTGTACTTCCTAGTGACATCCCGCTGCGATTCACCGTTTTGCACATCACGAACCACAAATTTTCGGATACACAAGAGGATTGCTTTGGAAGTCACAACGTTCTAAAAAATTTTTCCAAACGTGATCACGTGTACAAATGCAACTGGTCTAGTCGTTTGCGTCCACAATACAAGGCGTAGGAAAAGAAGCGGCCACTCCATTCGCATCCAAATAGAGGACGTCCTACTTTGACGTAGAGACTTTTAAAGAGACAATTGAGAGGAATCGAAACTTATGTGAATCCCAAGAACCTTACGGCGAATGACTCATTATGACACTTACACGAGCATGCGATGCTTGCTGGTGTATTGGTAGATGGAGTCGATCACTGACCTCCGAAGAATATGCCTCCATGCAAGTTGAAGGATGCAAAGAGTGGGGTGACGCCTATCGGGTAGTAATGGCCTAAACCAGAGAATCGGCGGCTCCAACCAAGTAATCACCAGAGCTTCTGCAGATGATCGTTGGGGGGCTCTTTTCTAACCACGACCCGTGCCCATGACCAGCCCACGTCGTCGTAGATTTGTCCCATGACCAGCGTTCCAGTATTCCAGACCTTAACGCTGTCATAGTGACGTAAAGGTGGACGGCTCAGCCGAACACCCGAGACCACGTGGGCATTGACAACGGCACAACGGGACTGGCGACGAGGTTGAGGTGACAAACGAGGACCTCATTGAGATAGAAAAGTCGCTCAAGGTGACGAAAGCACCGGGACCGGATGATATCCCGAACCTGGCCATCAAGACGGCTATCTTGCTGGATCCCGAAATGTTCAGGGTGGTAATGCAAAGGTGTCTGAAGGAGGCGTCTTTCCGGACGCCTGGAAAATTCAGATCCTAGTGTTGCTACCAAAGACAGGGAAGCCACCAGGAGATCCATCGGCATATAGACCTATATGTCTGCGGGTAAGGTACTCGAGAGGGCAATCCTCAACAGACTGACAAAATACACGGAGGGTATAGGCGATCTGTCTAACAACCAGTTTGGATTCCGTAAAGGGAAGTCGACGGTGGATGCTATCCTGTCCGTCGCCAAGACAGCTGAGGTGGCAATCCAGCGCAAGAGGCCAGAAGTATGCTACTATGCAGTGGCCACCCTTGACGTGAGGAATGCGTTCAATAGCGCAAGTTGGGTGGCTATCGCTGAACCGCTCCAACGCTTTCAGGTTCCTAGGTACCTGCACAAGATTCTTGGTAGTTACTTCCAGAATCGCGTACTGGTATACAAAACAGAGGCAGGCCAGAAACGTGTCCAGATCACCACAGGCGTACCACAAGGTTCGATCCTAGGTCCGGTGTTATGGAACAAAATGTACGATGAGGTATACGGCTCGAGTTCCCGAACGGGGTGAAGATAATCGGATTCGCGGATGACATTGTGCATTGTGGAGAAATGGATGAGCTCCAGGCAACTGGAAGTAGCCCACCATAAGACCGAGGTCTGAAATCGGAACAACATGCGACGATCAATGTAGCTAACTGCACAATCGAATTGAAGAGGTCTTTGAGGTATCTTGGACTCATGATCGACGATAAGCTATTCTTTATCAGTCACAACGATGAGGGGATGATACCAATAGGCATAGTCATAAAAGAGGACGTAGAGTGCTTCGAACAACGTAAAACAAGAGGTATTCGATACCACTAGAGCCGTTTGTCAGCATCCTCCCGTCCCGCATTGGGGGACTGTATTCAGGAGTGGGAAGCTCTCACTGGTGTTTACTGAGAAAAACCGAGGGCCTGGAGACCACTGCGGGAAGGATCATTACGTCTTTCAACAGGACGGCGCACTGGCCCACCGGAGGGGGGGGGGGGGGGTTGGCTTGGCGGGAGCTTTAGCAAACATCCCAGTCCTTCCGAATGATGGTCACATAAGCTAATTACTCACTCATTGCACGGCGTTTGTATGCATATGAGCTTCAAATTTGTCTATGCTATAACATCTCAGCGAAATGTGGAATAAAGGCGTACAAAATGAAAAAAAAATCTCAACCAGCAATGATAAGCAAAGTTTCACTAAAAAACAGTTGTGCTAAGGAGCTTTGCACCAAGACGATGAAAAATATGTACCCGAAAACTTTCAATAGCTTATGGGCCCGGTTTTTCTTTCACCACAATGCAAAATAACACCGTAGCAAACTATGTTCAGTCAATGCATGTATCTAAATTTCCCAAGAAATATTTGATTTGGCAGTTGTGGTCGAAAATCCTAAATCTTAAAGTCAACAATGATGTGTAGGAGACAAAATGTCTGCAAAAGTGGTTGCTACCCGTTTTTAAGAAGCCAAGATGCTCCAGTTCTGTTTTGGCCTGATTTGGCCTCTTATCACTATGCAAAGTCCAACGTGGGATAGTATAACGCGCAAGAGGTCAAATACGTGTCAAAAATCCCACCTAAATGTACAGATAGAAAAACACTGGGCTCTGGCTAGGCGGAAACTTTTTGAACTAAGAACAAAGCAAATTGAATCGACGATTTCAAGAAAAGATGATATTATCTGATATTATTTGTGTCTGAAATTTTACGTGGTCATGCTTTATTCTCAGCTATGAACATATTGGATGTGAATGTGAATCTCAAGTGAGAGATTTACCATTTTTTAGGGAAGGTGAATTTCGAAAACATTGATTCTAAAGTGGGATTTTTTTGCAATCCAAAACTGGCCTACTGAGTGTTGTGTTGTTTGTTGTTTAATGTTAACAGTTCAAGAGTGAATCAGGTTAGCAAAGCTGATGCTGGAGATCTTCATGTATTCTTACGCACTTATGCTAACAACGTAAGCAAATTATCACGTGCCTAAATTGACAAAAGTCGCTAATATGCTGTCATATTCTAACTCCCAAGAAACTCGTTTTTGAATTTTGAGCCGATGAAAAACGCTGGTTGTTAGACCATGAAACTTTTATAAAAAATTCCATAATAACATCAAGGATCATTAAGATGTGTGGAATTGTGATTTTCAAGCAAGCCCTGGTTGACTGAAAAAGAGGGTTATTAACCAGAAGAAGTGGTGCTCCTAGCGAATCTATCCTGGAAAATAAACTGCTAACTCAGCCTGAGGTAAGTTGCAACATTGTCGCCAAGAGATTCAATCTGGGCATCACAAAGCAGAACACCCAGGTTGGATTCATGTATCATCAAAGATGATAAGCACTTTTAACAGCCTCAACTCTAGAATCATTAAGACCACACGCCTGTGAAAAATAACCTCGGTGCAAGTAACCACCATCACCACACACATTTTCATTCCATGTTTACATGCTTCGATTCTCTTGCAATTACGGGTTCGTCGCCTTTGCCCAGCATTCCGTAAATTATATTCGTACTGAATTTAAAGATTGCAACCAAACGCCCAAAGACAGCCGTCCCATTTCATGCTGTCCGTATTTATTTTAATTATGACAGCAATTATGTCGATGGAACTCCAACGTACGCCAAAAAAGTGAACTATTGGTTGCATCTTTATTTACAAGCAAATGATACTGAACTGCGAACGACTTACGCATATTGACTCAGCGTCGCACCGGATCAAGAACAAGAACGACAGTCGCTACCATCGAAGGTTGCTCGAGCCAAAAAGATCTCATACATATTTCCCAACAGCACACTCTATTAGGTTCGATCCGCGATTTGATTCACGCTCGCTTGAATACGGATTCCAGCTGAAACCGAAACCGGTAAAAGATTATTACCTAACCTACGATCGGATCGAATGCTAAGGCAAGTTTGTGCGCAAAATGAACCGCGTGGACAGTGGCGTGGGTGTCTAACGCTCACTTTCCGAGAGCGAGTTCTCCGAGAGATGGCTGGCTGCAAGGGTATATCCTCGAAAGCTTGAATAATGCCACCCCGATGGCCCTATTTGGAATGCTGCTGTCATTCGTCCGTCCATCGCTTAGTGACCACGTCAATCTGGAATGTGTGCGGAGGATGTTTGCTACCTTGACAAGTTTTTAGCAACTCCAATTCTTCATCGACTTCTCCACTCAGAGCGACGATCAGCAGTGCAATGGATTGATTGGACAACGCCATCTTCTCCACTTTGCTCTCATGCCCCAACGAATGCTGGGTTATTGTTGTTGTTTTTGTTGCTCGAGAAAGGGGGGAGAACTAGTTGTCCGATCGAACAAGGGTTGAATCACCTTACAGTGGAGCGATTCATTAGCATATAATGACTGGGAGAGATACGCATTATTTTTTTTCTTTGGGGTCTACGATTCTGCGGAAGCCCTACAGTTGGCCAGAGGATGAATGGGGCTCAGTTTTCTTTAATGTATCAATTGCTGATACTATTAGGCATGGATCCCTTGGGCTACGGTAGTTCAATATGCTTGTTTTCTATGAAGTGGAAACTTTCTCAATTTTCTCCAACCGGGGTTACTTACTGCTTGGAATGAAAATTACTCGAAGAATGCTGCTCATGGTGTTTGTTATCATTGCTCGTATTGAAAAGATTTCGGATAATTTTTTTATTTGTTTTATATTGTTTTTTTTTTATATT
The DNA here is from genome assembly GCA_034211315.2 of Aedes japonicus. Taxonomy (NCBI): domain Eukaryota; kingdom Metazoa; phylum Arthropoda; class Insecta; order Diptera; family Culicidae; genus Aedes; species Aedes japonicus. Next base: position 16,609 of record JASCZW010011501.1, read on the forward strand.
TACAAATGTAGGAAAATTATTTTTTTATTAAACTATACCAATAATAGATCTACTGCATCAGTTTAAAATAAATCATAATTTTTTTTTTCGTAAGCCCAGCCGTTTTCAAGTTATTGCGAATCTTAATAACAGAAATTTATGTTTTTGCAATTTATTGGCTCTTTATGATTGTTAGTCGTGATGTCCACAACAAAATGTATTTTTCATAATAGATTATTGAAAAACAGGCAATTTTTTCTCTGACACGGTGGCAGTCAAGCGTACCCGTTTTTGTTTGGATGCAATGGAAAAGAATCAAGTTGATGCTTTTTTATATGTGTGTGTTTCGGATAGCTTAGTTTAGGGAGAGAAGAAGCAGTATTTCATACAATGTTTTTTTTTCAAATTTCGTTAAATATAGTACATTTCAGATCATTTGAATAAATTAAAAATTTTGGATTCATCAATAGAATTAGAAAACACCTGAACTGCAAGTTGGTTATTTGAAACTGGAATGTAAGAATGATATTTTCGAGGTCCCAGGAACTGGTTTTGCTTTGTTAAAAACCGGATCGAATTCCTGTTTGGCCTCTTTGTATTCATCCGTGGGAAAATAGCAAAATGTCATTTTTGTTTCATGGTCCTCTTTGCGATTATTTGCCCAGTCATAAAGTTGTCTAGCATTCCGCTGAAGTCGATGAAGCTAGAGATGTAACGGATGGGATGGTATTGACTATGGATTCACTTTCCATATCTACAGTTCTCGTTGATTGCACACTTCTGGTAGAAGGCCCTACCTTATCATTCAAAGGTGCTGGTTTTTGTTGTGGACGATAAACTAGGGGACGACACTTATTGCAGATACGCATCGAGTTATATAATGATTTCTTACAACCTAAAGATCTTAATTTTTCAATAACATCATCTGTCAAGTTTCTAGTCTCGAAACCTCAGTTCTTCGATTTGAGTATAGATTTACAACACTTGAAAGTATTATCCAACTTGCTTGTTTAACTTGAAAAGCTATGAAAAATAAACTAAATTGATGAGGTGAAGAACTTTCCAATGTATAGCACTTTGTGATTTTGTACCTACAGAGTGCGACATAAAATATTGCGGGAATTTGTTCTATTTCTTTCAAATCCCATATTTAACTAATTTAAGCAATAATACCAACATTTTCGAGTGCAGTTATCTTTATAAAGTCCTTTTTAACAAATTTATTCAATGTGTCCTCCATTTTTATTAATAACATCCTCGAGCCGACGCCGGAAGCCAGAACATGCCTTTTGGACGTAGTCCTCCGACATTGACTGCCATGTTCGTGTTATGGTTGACTTCAGGGTTTTCACATCTGCCCAAATCAAATAATCCAACGGATTAAGATCTGGACTGCTAGGGGGCACAAATCCTTCGGCCAAAACGTCATGTTATCGTTCAACCATTGTTGGGTTCGATTGGACGTGTGACACGGCGCTCCGTCCTGCAGTAGCACAACGTTTTCGTCGTAGAACAGGATTATCATTTTTTCCTTCTTCAACAAGGAAAGCAATCTCTTGAAACGAGTCACTCGTAGTTTCTTGACCCAGTCCGTATTCAAGTGGCGTTTTACTCTGGCTCTGGAAGATGCATGCAGGTCTTCTTTGATGATTCTCCGCATCGATTTCTCCGAAATATTGGTTTCCTTTGCAAGTTTTCTTATGGAACGCACCGGGTTGCGAGCTATTTTTGCACGGACCGATTTGATCATGTTTGGCGTGCGTGCAAAGCACGGACGTCCGCTTCCCGGCTTCCGCTGCTTAGGACTATTCTGCAGGGACACCCTACCACTTTGGCAGTCTCTTTCGGCTTCTTCTAGGCGACCAACAAACTGGTTTTCACTTCTTTCGCAAACATTTTGACGAATTTGCAATAAAACAAATAGAATTTTTGGATGCAGCACTTGAAAGTTAATATAAACAAATACACTTTCGACAGAAATTAGTCACTAGCTACTCGAATTAACCCAATACTCAAGTTTGAACATTTTCGCATTATTTTCTGCCGCACCCTGTAGTCGGTTATGTTCCTCTATCTGTTTTTATCAGAAGCTTGACCTTAATAGTATTTTTAAGATTATGCACATTAGGACAAATAATCAAGAGATGTATTAAGATTATAATAAGCAAATAAACAAATAACCTTGATTCAGAAGCTGAATTTATGAATATGATGTATGACTACCTGTAAATTGCTCTAACTGTTAATCACTTCGACAGGGTGAGATTCAATGGTTTTTAGATCAACACATTGTGAGACAGATTTATAAAATGCTCAACAATTTCATCAAACATGACATTTTTTTAATCATGCACTGGTCGAATTATCGGCAAATTACAGCACTGGAAGTAACTTCCTATTCCTTTGATTTTTGAGCAACTGCAAGTTTGATAAGTAGTCTAATATAATTGATCTAATTCGTAAGAGTTGTTAAAGATACAAACATGGCAACGTTCAATTGGTTGAAAGCGTACAAGAAGACTGCTCAGAGGGTTATATGAATTGATTTTTTGTGATATTCCTTATCAATAAATCTATATGATAAATTGAAAAACCTGAATTCACTCCAAACATTCCTTGAGCTACGGGTTAATGTATGACTTCGTTTTGGACTGCTGAGTCTAGAAGATCATGTTCAACACCCGTAGTCAACAATCTTGCAGCAGAATGTCTACTCAATACCTGAGACAAGTCGATCACATCCCTCGAACCAACAGCAAAACCGAGCCACGGTCAAAGATCACGCAGCATAAGTGCAAACCAACTCCCATAACAAATCAAAGCGTAAACAAGACCCAGCCCAGTTCCCTAGCTTGTTTACCTATAGATCAACGCACTGGCCGCAGCAGAACATGTGAGTTTACCACGGCCTGAGACCGATCGGATAGCGCAATCAGGAGCCATTCACCCCTCATTCCGAGGCTCAATTTCAATTAATTTGATCACCATCAGCTCCACGCGGTATTCCGTCTACAGACAAACGCACACACGTGCTCATATGGGAGATGCGTGAATGAGCAGAAATAGAGAAGCAGCGGCAGCACAAAATCCGTAATCGAACTTCCAACTCTGCAGAATGTGAAACTTGAACTCCAACAGAAATGGGGCCGTGGCGTATCGAATATACACCATCTTTTACGTTGCAATCGAACCAAGCCGAACCGAGTTTCCACCCCGGCAGCCATCCATGTGATATGGAACCCAAAGTTACGCGTCCAATGTCCAATTACGATCGGCAATTTTTCAACTCTTTTCTCGTGAGCATCGCTATCTGTTTGCCACCTTTTACAGAGGTACAAACCATACACATATAAATCGATACATCTGCATGCTGCAGGAATGGATAGAGTGTCCGTCGGGCTGCACGTATGCAAAAGTGGGTTAGGGTGACCTTTAATTGGACAATCCGTATTTGTTCATCGATTGGTTATCTTTACAAGCATCCTTGAGGCTGGTATTCAATAATCATCCATTCGGAGCATCCGTCAATTGAACAGAACCGCCCTAATCAATAAAAAAAGAGTAGAAATTACTAACCACTACAAACTTCGCCTCACTTTCACTAACAACCGAGTTTGTCTTCACCATGGCCCAAAGTGCACACACTTGAGAGACTTGCTTGTTGTTGCGCCAGCAAAGCGCTGTCTACCCATATGGTCACTGCAAAACCCAAATAAGGGAGCAAATTATAGTCTCGGCATATTGCACCTCACGCCGTAAACGTGAAAAAGGTGCAAATCATGGATTGAGCAATATTTGTTCTCTTTTTTTGCGTACACTTAGTATGCAGAGATCTGAAATTACATCATTTTGGGAAATAATTTACACATATACAGCACTACAGAAAACCGGTACGTTGTATTAGAAGAGCTCTATTCTTGATGGGCACGATTTGCGCATTTTTGATTTTAACAAATTCTTCATTATCTGCATTTTCGGATTATTTTCAACGTAATACTCTTTCGTAATTTTTGAACGATTTGGAACTAGAATTCGTTTGAAACTTTATAATTTAACGTAAAAAATTTGAATGCTTATAATTTTGCCATATATACATATATTTGCCGGTTAATAAAGAAACCGTTAGAAAGAAATATGAACACATGTAAACGTTAAAGAAACTTTGAATGAGATCCTTTATGCTTACATTGAAATTTCGACGAAAGGCAGGCACGCTAACTTTACAGTACCCATTAATGAGAAAAATGTTAAACATATTGAAGAATAATGGCCTAATTCATGATATGGGTAAACCGACTTGACGCATTAATGGGCATTTGACAAAGGGAATTTCAAGAACCCGAAATAAAGGATGCAGAAAAAGGACTAATTTTAGCGATTGTTCATGCGATCACTTCACCATCTGTTGATGAATCCACCTATTCATCGCCAAGTGCAGCAACCCGGTAGTGTACAGAAAAAAAGGACAGCGTTACCAGTTGATTTGCACAAACATGGCAAAAACAGTTGGTCGGTTGATAAAAGACAGGTCAAACCGTATCATTAGCGTTTCGCGTACCTGAAGGTATAAAATAGCACATACTGTGGTCCGTAGTCTAACGTGGTATAATTGAAAAATGATAATTAACAAATATTAAGAAAATTAACAAAAGTACTTGTTTATAGGGGGAAAAACTGATTGATTTATTTTGAAGGCAAGTCTCTTTACTATTTAAAAAAATGAACATTTGAATACCAAAGGGGGCGACCCCGGCTTAGTGGTTAACATCCATGCCTCTCACGCCAAAGTCACGAGTTTGAATCTTACCCCCGGACAAGTTATGAAAATACCCGAAAAGTATTTGAGTGACTACGACGGGAGATCAACCAGCCCAGGGCTGAAAATCTCGATAATAAACGAATAAAAAAAAAAACATTTGAATACGGTCCCTCAACAGCTTTTCGACGAAGCTTTGTCCTGATGTTTATACAGGAGCATTCTACAGCTTCTTTATCGATTTGGCCAATACATCTGCTAATCAGTTGTTTGCAGTCCTTGGCTTTCCAGTTGTTTTTGTACACCAAATATAAAAAAAAAATCTTCGATCGGGCGACACTGGGGCAAATTGGTTGGATTGCAGTTTTTTGGTACATACGGAGTGTTTTGACTTGTACCATGGTTTGGAAACGCCCCTCTCAGATATGGCAATATAAAGCATAACCATCTGCTCAAACTTATGCTTAAACTTATATTTCGCGTTTGGAGATGTAGTAGAAATATTATCAGAATAAAATCGACCGTTTCCTGGGATGTGGGGTTTTGAGAAAGGAAAGTAGCTTTCATCAACCAAAACGAAAACAAAATCAGGCGTAATTTCAGGTCATCCAGCGGCATTGGGATTTTACGGTTGAAATCAAGAGCAACTATTTCTTGTGAAAGAGTATTCCTATTTTCTTCAACGTCTTGAACATTTTTGTTGCATCAGATTGACTAATTGAATCCCTGTTGTTGAAAGTAAACACTATGGAGCAATATGAGTCCTTTCTTGGCCATTATTTAAGCAGGTCTCCCACTACCAATTCTACGAGCTGTTCCTGATGATGCCAGGATACAATAGATAATTTAAACTGGAATCTTCTCGTTTTTTAAATTATTTTCAGTGAACTTTTTCCCGTGATTTTTGTTTTGTTAGAACTGTACAATCCGCTCTCGAAATGCTTCTTGCTTAGGCGGCATTTGAACACAACAGAAAAAGTTAGAACAAAACAAAACATGCGATTATATTGGGGAGACAGAGAGCATTGATTCACATAATCTCTCTTTTCTCTATGCACGTTTATGGTAGGGTATGAGAGAGTTAAAATCATTCTCAATTTGTAGGTATACCCCGGTATTGTCCAGTAACTCCTATGAACCTCCCCGTGGTGCCGATTGTGGTATGTGTAATCATTGAGATCGGGTAGTTAACTCCGGTGGGACCTTGGTAGTATGATGACAGGGACTGGGTGCAGTCTACCAGTAGTCCACGTCAGGAGCGGCTGAACATCATCCAAGTAACATTGCCGAAACTATCCAGCTTTATTAGGTTTTATTGAAGTTTTATGAAAGCCACTAGTCATAAATTTGATTTTATTATGGTACCAAGAGTTGCCAATAGGTTTTATATTTTAGTTAGATTTATGAGAACCTACACACTTAGAATATTTTACAGTGTTCGGTAATTTTTTACCGAACTTTCAACAGCTGAACAGTTCGGTAATCCGATTTACTGGATTTCGGTAAAATTTGACAAGTTCCGGTAAATCGGACTACCGGAACTTGTCAAATTTTACCGAAATCCAGTAAATCGGATTACCGAACTGTTCAGCTGTTGAAAGTTCGGTAAAAAATTACCGAATACTGTAAAATTTTCTAAGTGTGTACTCAGTTTCTTTACAACGATTTTGAAACCTTGTTTTTAAAAATTTCTTTTACTCCTATCAAAGATTTTGTTTTGTCTTGATGAACTCATAAAATGCTGTTCTGAAATGCTGTTTTAGCATTCATTTATTTTACACATTTTGCCTCCAATAAATGCATTAAACGGCAAATTGGCATTGAGAGACGTCAGAAATAGAACAAATAATTTTATTGTAGCCACTGCGAAGATAAATTGGCTATTTGGAATAAAAATTAATTTCTTACAATCGCCATATGGAAATATACGAAGACCTGAGTGGAAAGAAAACGAAAATGTGGAAAAATAAAAACACCAAATTTTAAATGTAATGCAAATAAACCATTTGCCCAGTGAACAAGCGAACGGTACAGTTCGTTCGATCCGCTCTCCGTAGCTTTGGAAGTTTTTTACTAGGTGTTATTACAAGTCAAGTCAGTTTCATTTAGTTTTTCTTGATCGCGAGTGAAATTTCGTTTCTGAAGAAGAAAACGTTGTGTGATCTAGCAGGGCAACAACGTCATTAATTGCGATTAGCAATATTGCCCCGATCTAAAAGCCATTTTGCTCCGCATCTATACGGCACGCACACCAGCAGTCCATTGTGTGTAGCGTGCAATCGTTCATCTGCTGACCACCACCGACCAACAATATCATCATCATCGTTCAGCTCCACGCCTAGCCGGTACACGCGGCCACTCATCGTCGCTCGGCAGCAGCAGCACATTCGTCGCCCGTGTGCAGTAGATCAGTGATACATATAAGATAAGTTTTTTATTAGTATATAAGATAAGTTTTTGTTTCTCGCTCTTGTGTGTGTGACTGTGGATAGTGACTGAGAGAGTGTTTGAGAGAGTGCCTAGGTTAAGATTTTTTTATCTGTGATTGATTGTAGTTAATTACGTTAGTGGTTGAGCGCCATAAGCTCCCACAAGCAAGCCATGGATGATTTATCGGAAGATGAATCATCTATGGCGCAAAATGATGGGGTAGCTCTTAAAGTTACCCGATCGCGTGCTTATCCTGATGGTTCAGCTGGTCCTTGGGTTGTCTATTTTCGGCCCAAAACGAAACCTCTTAATGTCTACCAGATTACAAACGATCTGACGAAACGATTCTCGGCCGTGACCGAGATAATTAAGGTGAGACACAATAAATTAAAAGTCGTTGTGTCCAACCTTAAACAAGCTAACGAAATTGCTGTCTCTCAATTTTTTACACTGGAGTATTTAGTGTACATCCCAGCTCGAGGTATTGAGATACAAGGTGTGGTCTCCGAAGCGAGTTTGACCCCTGAGATCCTGTTGAAGCAGGGGGTTGGTCGATTTAAGAACCCTCTGCTTCAGTCAGTCAAGATACTCGATGTGCGAAAACTAGGCACAGTATCGATCACTAAGGGTGAAAAGAAGTTTACTCCGTCAGACTCGTTTCGTGTAACTTTTTCTGGTTCAGCCCTCCCTCAATACGTCGAGTTGGGAAAACTTCGACTACCTGTGCGGTTGTTTGTACCACGGGTAAAGATCTGCGAAAAATGCAAGCAGATGGGACATACGACCTCCCATTGCAGCAATAAAGCACGCTGCTCTAATTGTGGAGAGAAACACGAGGATGGCGCCTGTGCAGACAGCACACCAAAATGCGCCTTCTGTAAGGGAACTCCTCCTCATGCTCTCTCGTCGTGCCCAGCGTACAAACAACGCGGGGAACAATTAGAACGCTCGCTGAAACAGCGTTCCAGGCAATCGATCGCCGAAATGCTGAAAAAAGCCTCACCATCACCCGATGTCAATACAAATCCCTTTGCTCCTCTGTCAGATGACGAGTCTGACTTTGATTCGGCTGAAGAGGGAACATTGTTCACTTTTCCGGAAGGTACTTCAAGGAAGCGAAGACGCGTCCGCCCACGGAAAGTTGTTGATAAGAAGCCCGAGACCAGCTTGCCTATTTCAAAAAGAGGTGGAAAAAAGGAAAAAACAATTCCTCCTGGTTTCCGTAGTACCAGCTACACCCAGGACTTTCCATCTCTCCCGGGGACATCCAAAACCCCTGAAGCCCCAATTTTAAGAACAGAAGCCCCCTCCTCTACTGGGCTGTTCTCATTTGATGACATTGCCGAAGGTATCTTTAAGTACCTCGAAATTTCTGACCCTCTCAAAAGCATTGTTTTGGCAATGCTTCCAACAGTGAAGACTTTTTTGAAGAAATTGACAATTAAGTGGCCCCTCCTTGCAGCTATCATTTCCTTCGATGGATAATTCTCCAAATGAGGTCGGGGATTTGATCACTGTTCTACAGTGGAATTGTCGAAGTTTGATTCCTAAATTGGAATCTTTTAAATTTTTAGCTCACACTACCGGTTGTGATGCATTCGCTCTTTGTGAAACATGGCTCTCTTCCGAAATCAATCTTCCGATTCATGATTTCAATATAATTCGTCTTGATCGTGAGGATTCACGTGGAGGGGGAGTACTTTTGGGGATCAAAAAGTGCTACTCCTTCTATAGAGTGAATTTTCCTCCTATTCCAGGTATTGAAGTTGTCGCATGTCAGGCTGTTATTAAAAATAAAAGCCTTTGCATTGCTTCCGTTTATATTCCTCCAAGAGCCTCCATTAACCGAAAACAACTTTCAGATGTTTGTTCGGTTCTTCCTGCTCCGCGGTTGGTCATGGGTGATTTTAACTCTCACGGTACAGGCTGGGGAGAACTGTACGATGACAACCGGTCTTCCCTAATATATGACCTCTGTGACAACTTCAATATGACAGTACTTAACAATGGAGAAGTAACACGTTTGGCTGGTACATCCTCAGTTGGCAGTAGATTAGACCTCACACTTTATTCGAATTCATTATCGTTGGATTGCACATGGAATGTGATTCAAGATCCCCACGGTAGTGATCACTTGCCCATAAAAATTTCGGTTGCCACCGGGTTCAATCCGTCGAAATCTTTCAACGTCGCGTATGATCTTACCCGTCACATCGATTGGACAAAGTTTAGGACAGCAGTAGATGAAGCCGTAACGACGGTAGAAAGGCTTTCACCGCTGGAAGAGTATAACTTCCTCTCCAACCTGATCTTAGACAGCGCGCTTCAAGCTCAAACTCGACCAGTTCCAGGGACGTCATCTCGCAGGAAACCTCCTTCTCCATGGTGGGATCAGCAATGCACCGAGGTTTACCGTAAAAAGTCCGACGCGTTTAAAGTTTTCCGTAGACGTGGAACACCTGAGCACTTCGAAGTATACACGGCTCTCGAACGTGAACTTAAGAGCCTCATCAAGGCCAAGAAACGCGGTTACTGGCGAACATTCGTGAACGGGCTATCGCGCGAAACGTCGATGAGTACTCTTTGGAACACGACGCGAAGATTGCGTAACCGAACAACGAAAAACGAGAGCGAGGAGTACTCGGACCAATGGATCCTCAAGTTCGCGCGAAAAGTTTGTCCAGATTCTGTGCCGGCACGGATGATTCCTCGCGAAAACACGAATTCGATAGATGAGATTAGCCAACCCTTTTCAATGGTAGAGTTCTCTCTCGCACTCCTTTCGTGTGGCAATACGGCTCCAGGGGCTGATAGGATCAAGTTCAACCTGCTTAAGAACCTCCCAGACGTCGCGAAGAGGCGCATGTTGAACTTGTTCAATCAGTTTCTGGAACTCAACATTGTACCGGATGATTGGAGACGGGTGAGAGTTATTGCGATTCAAAAACCTGGTAAGCCCGCGTCCGACCACAACTCCTATCGACCCATCGCGATGTTATCCTGTATTCGAAAGTTGTTGGAGAAAATGATACTCTTCCGTCTGGACAAATGGGTTGGGACGAATAACCTGCTTTCAGATACTCAATATGGTTTCCGTAGGGGTAAGGGAACGAACGACTGTCTCACGTTGCTTTCCACGGATATTCAGTTAGCTTTTGCTAAAAAAGAGCAAATGGCTTCTGTATTCTTGGACATAAAGGGGGCTTTTGATTCAGTATCTGTTGAAGTTCTTTCAGATAAACTCCACGCTTGTGGCTTTTCACCATTAATGAATAATTTTTTGTACAATTTGCTGTCAGAGAAACATATGAGCTTTTCTCATGGAACCTCTACAGCTTCACGATTTAGCTACATGGGTCTCCCCAGGGATCATGTTTAAGCCCCTTTTGTATAATTTTTATGTCAAAGACATTGACGGTTGTCTAGGTGACAACTGTACGTTGAGACAACTTGCAGATGACGGCGTAGTGTCTGTCACGGGACCCAATGGGGTCGATCTGCAAGGACCCTTACAGGATACCTTGGACAATTTGTCTACTTGGGCTCTAGAGCTAGGTATCGAATTCTCTACGGAGAAAACTGAGTTGGTAGTTTTTTCTAGGAAGCATAACCCAGCACAACCGAAGCTTCAAATTTGGGGTAAGCCGATAACTCATTCTATGTCCTTTAAATATCTTGGGGTCTGGTTCGATTCTAAGTGCACCTGGAGATCCCATATTGAGTATGTGAAGCGAAAGTGCCAGCCAAGGATCAATTTTCTCTGCACAATTACCGGAACATGGTGGGGAGCGCATCCACAAGATCTTCTAACGTTGTACCGGACAACGATTTTGTCGGTTATGGAATACGGTAGTTTTTGTTTTCAGTCAGCGGCTCGGTCGCACTTCATTAAACTGGAACGTATTCAGTATCGGTGTCTTCGTATCGCGTTAGGTTGCATGCACTCGACTCACACCATGAGTCTTGAAGTGCTGGCTGGCATGTTGCCACTCTCGGATCGGTTTTCAGAATTATCTCTCCGGCTCCTCACCAGGTGTGAAGTTATGAACACCCAGGTGATCGAAAATTTTGAGAAGCTCCTTGAGTTGAACCCTCAAACCCGCTTCATGACGTTGTACCATTTGTACATAACACAGGATGTCAGCCCTTCGCCGAACATTTCCAATCGTGTTTGCTTCTCCGATTTCGACAATTCGGTTCATTTTGATTTATCCATGAAGCAGGAGCTTCATGGAATCCCAGAGCATCATCGTCCTATGATTGCTCCTGTGATATTTGCTGCAAAGTTTGGCCAAGTTGATTCCACTAAATCGTTCTTCACTGACGGATCTTTGATAGAGGAGTCAGCAGGCTTTGGTATATTTAATGAAATTTATAGCGCCAACCGTAAACTTCAAGCTCCTTGTTCCGTGTATGTCGCTGAATTAGCGGCAATACATTTTACGCTAGAAATTGTTGCCTCATTAACACCGGATCAGTACTTCATTTTCACGGATAGTCTCAGTTCTATAGAGGCTATTCGCTCATTGAGGCCGGTAAAGCACTCCTCGTATTTTCTCATGAAAATACAGGAGCTTCTAAGTGCTTTATCTTCGCGTTATTTTATCATCACCTTTGTATGGATCCCATCTCATTGTTCAATTCCGGGCAATGAGAAAGCGGACTCGCTTGCAAAGGTGGGCGCTATAGAAGGCGATATTTGTGATCGACAAATCGCCTTCAACGAATTTTTTCCTATTTTTCGTCAACAGTCACTCGTTAGCTGGCAGTATAAATGGAGTGAAGGAGATTTGGGGCGATGGCAACATTCTATCATCCCAAAGGTGTCGAAGAAATCTTGGTTTAGCGGGATGGATGTGGGTCGAGACTTCATTCGTGTCATGTCTCGCCTCATGTCCAATCATTATTCTTTGAACGCTCATTTATACCGGGTTGGGCTGAGCGACAGCAATCTCTGTGAGTGTGGACAATGCTATCAAGACGCAGAACACGTTATTTGGTCTTGTGCTGAGCATCGTGGAGTCAGATCTGAGCTTTATGATTCCCTTCGGGCTCGAGGTAGACAACCCAATGTGCCAATTCGAGATATTTTGGCTGTTTGTGGTTTGGAGTACATGAAACTCATTAATGTGTTTTTGACTAACATTAGCATTAGATTGTAGTTAGTTTAACCTGTATGTTTAGTATAAGTTTTTTTTTTATGTGTGTGTGTTTTTTTTTCTTTTTCAAAAAATGTTCAAGTCAAAAGAAAACCATAAATTGTATAGTTATAAGTGTTTAGATAATTTTGAATTTAAATTTAATGAGTTATGTAAACCATACTTTAAATTCCCACCCTCCTTCCCATCCGTAATTTGTAATTCCTATTAACCTCGAGACGGCCGCGAGTAATCGGCTCTATCCTCCTAACCTTAGTTTTAAGATAAATGATGTATAAAAATATGAAAATTTGGCTCTGTAAAGTTAATTCGATTGAGCCTGTACAAATAAATGATTATTAAAAAAAAAAAAAAGCAAATAAACCGTAGATTGGAGACCCACTCAAACATTGTTTAATACAACACGGAAAAAAATCCGTGCCCGGATCCGTGAACTGCAGTCATGAATTCGAGAACAAGCAAAAATACACCGTGAACTGAATCACGTAATCATGAACTAAATCACGTTTTAAGGTAAAAATCCCGAAAACGTGAACTAGTTCACGGTCCGTTTTCATTTTCGTGAACGTTTTTGTTTCTGTGAACCTTATTGAATTTTATCAATTTTCATAAAATTCATGGCTAATTTATCGAATATTTTTGTTTCACATTTGTTTTTGTTCTTGTAAGCTCGGATAATTTCTGAGGTGCATTGATTTTCGGCTCTTATCGTGCCAATGTTCAACATACAATAAATGCGCATATGATTTGACGCATAAAACGCTTTACAAAACTCAATTTGTTTTGGATGCTTTACTATCAAACATAATTTCCCGCAACACTAGAACTTTTTTCTAGAATTATATTAACTTTTAAATTTATCAGAAGAGTAGAGAATCAAACATAGCAGAACAATAAAAACCAACCACGATATTACAGTGAGGTTTAACAGCTGAGGCCATTTGGCCCTATGCTGGGTTTCATGGCAGCCAATAGGTTTTATGATGGTTCTCGAGTGGTCATAACATCTTTCACTAGAACATATAAAAATATTTATTATCTTATAAAGGTTTTATTAATTTGTTTTCACAACAGTCTATAGAGTGAGTGGGATATTTGGTACAAATTTCGACTGTAAAGATGCATATAAGGGGTGCTGGTGGACAAAACAGTTTTAAATGTAATTTTATCAACAAAGCCGGTAGAAGTGCTATACGGCTGGAATAAAACTAATATTGTTACTGGGCATCCTTGTGACATGAAAAGACTCTACACAGTACGATGCACTATGGTCCTCCAGCGAGACTCGGGGTTGTGTAAGGCCCAACAAGACGCCCTTAAAAATCAAAAGTTACAAATATTGAATCTTTGCTGGACAGGACAGAAGGTAAGAAAAGTGACCACCGAACGGCTACTTTTACAAGGGTTGTGAAGCCACAAACGAGCTGGGCAAAATGCGTCCCTAAGAATCTAGGAACGCGCGTAGAAGATGACACACGGAAAAGAAATCCGTGCCCAGAACCGTGAACTACAGTCACGAATGTAAGAACAAGCAAAAATACACAATAAACTTGATCACGTGTTTATAAACTAAATAACGTTTAAATGTATAATGATATGTAGAACGGAAACTAAGTACGACAGCAATGGGCTCTCCTTCTGTTAGACTATTAGACTTGATCAAGCTTTAAAAACCACTAATTATCCTAATTATGACATTGTATGAAGGGACAAAAACGAGCTGGGTGGATCGTTAGGCAACATCACTTATACGTTTCCACATGGATCTAGAGAATCTCGTTCCAAAAACAAGATTGAACAATTGGTCATACGAACGTGAACTAAATAACGTTTAAAGGGAAAAGTCCTGAAAATGTGAACTAGTTCACGGTCCGTTTTCACCCCAACCCTCCGGTAAGTTGAGGAGGAAAAGGTTGATTGAAGAACAACAAAGCTGCTTGTGTTGACCAACTCTCAAGCGAGCTATCAATACCTTGGTAAAGCGCTGAAAAGGACATTGCACTGAGTAGTTACCAAGATTTGGGAAAAAGAACATTTACCGGAGGATTGTATCCCATCAAGTATCCCATCTATAAACAATCGTGCAATCAAGCAGCATAGCGCCGCCTACAAGTTTCTCTCCCAAATGTTATGCCGCCACCTGTCACCAATTGCAAAGGAGTACGTGGGGAATTCATGGGTGCCCTCCAAGGGGTTTCCAACAGCTTTGATTAGTTGTCACTTCCCCCAAAGTTACTCTGATTATTGATTACAAAGATTATTGTGATTACTTATGATTACTTGCTGCTGATTACTCATGATTATTTGTGATTACTCATGATTACTCATGATTACTTGATGATTACTTATGACTACTTGCGTGTTTCCCGGGCTGCACCCTATAATGTTCCATTACCCTGGAAATAACATAGACTAGCATAATTTTACCCTATGACCTCTAAACGTAGGAGGCAGTCGCCCATAGCCGAACAGCGTCTGTCTCCGAATACTTTTTCTAATGTTTTTCTGTGTTCATTTGTTATTCTTTGAATAAATGTAAGATATTCGTTTAATGTAATAATAAATTTTCAAGTAATTACTTAAATATTAATGGTTTCCAAGCACACCCAGAGAATTTACACATCTTAACAAAGGCAGTTTTTTGACTGATACAATTTTTAATGGTGTATTTTTGACCTTCATTCGGTATTAAAAAATGTTACATACTTTGACGTTTTCAATTCCAACCTTCAAACTGATCTGAAACATCCAATTTTTGATCAATTCCGATTCAGTTGATATCAAATTAAAACTACAAATATCTTGTTTTAAATACGTACAGAAAAACCAGATTTGGTATTTATGACCACCAGGAAATTACCCCAATTGGAAGCTCATTTTGGAGGCCCT